>QYSG01012336.1:0-20132 GCA_003988875.1 Lachnum nothofagi
TTTCGTTGACTGGGACCTTGCTGTCATGCTCGGGCTCATTGTGGAATGCCAGATGGACATTCTTAGAACACTAACGCTCGTGGTATGTCCATGCCCTTTAGAACCACCTATCTTGCGCAATGAAGATGAAAAGCTCAAGAAATCTCTTGACAATGTCAAGATCCTTGGACTCTTTTGTCGATTGATTTGGCATAGTGCTTAAGAAGAGCTCTAGGGCTTCTAAAGAATTGTGGCTGAGACGGCAAGAAAGCGGCACGAATGTATACGCGCTTTCCTCGAACACTTTGTGCATGCATTGTAAGTGCATCTCAACGTCTTCTGGATCATCTTACATAACGCACAGTTGATCGATCCATATGAGATTGATATTTTTGGATGAAGCAAATTGTATCGCGCGATGAATGACGTGGTTCAGTTTTGATGGGGGATTGGTGACCTCTTTCTTGGCGTTCACGATACGATACTGAGGAATCGACATTGGCGTTGAGTCTAGGCGATCTCAGGTGTATGAAACGGCAACATAATCTTCATATATGACATCCAAGGATGTGATTGTCAGGAAAATATCTTTGGACCTATCATACCATCTTGAACGGGCTGCTGAGGGTCAAGCAGCGACAAGAAGCGAAGACGGTGAGATATGTGGCCTGCTCGGAATAAGCTAAAGGAGATACAGTTCGAGAAGAGCCGCTTTAGAACAAATATCTGTATCTCTTACCGAAAGGTCAAGCTTGAAAGAAGGTTGGAGAGAAGGAGGCTGGCAGCCTCAAAGTGCCGAGGAAAAGCCGGCCCGTGGCACATCTACTCCCCTTTTTTCCATCTCTTTCTTTTCATTCAATATTTCATCAAGTTCTCTCCAGCAACGGCAATTACATATTAATGTATTTGATGTTGAGAGCTAGAGAATGCCTAGTGCTAGTGTATTTAGAGCTTGTGGCTATTCCCTAGTGTTCGGTTCATGTTCCGTCCCCCGCATCTCGATACCATCGATCATGAGGCTTGAGCTTCAAGTTATCGATGATGAGGGAAATATTAACCTCATCTCGAGCTTAGTCAATGTGCCTGTTTCTTTTAAAGCTTTTTATTCTTTCACATCCGCTGAAGGTTTAATTGTTGTTTAGGAGATGAGTGGGATTTGAGAGTGTGAGAGCGCCTCTGTTTGTACTTCTAAATTCAAGAAACACTTGTATCATTCATTTGTCTCTCAGCCTTACCAGCTGGCCTAGAAGAAATGGATCCAGGCATGTCCGCTCCTCATCTTACTCGTACAAAATTCATGATCGTGTACTGACGAGAATCCAGGAGCGTGGTTGGCATCTCAGATGCCCAAGAGTTTCATATTCCATGAATACAACTTTTTCCAAGTGCTAACTAAAATAGAAGACTTAGATGACTTCAACAAACACAGCTGGTGCCACCGCCTCACTTCCGCCCCAACACCAAAGAAAGCCCTTCCAATCCCGCACCATCACCSGCAGCAGCACCCTACGCTCGCTCTTCCACCGCATGCTCACTACCAGCGACACCTTACGGGCCTGCCAGGCCTTCCAGCGCCTCTTACTTCCCTTAGACGAACCCAACGAGCCGCACGCCTCGACCTACTCCTCGGTCGCGAAACGCCTCGCGTTAAAGCTTTGTTATTAGCGAGCCTAGGCACTAGATTAGATGGCCACCCAGGCCTTGCTCATGGTGGAACGATTGGGGCGCTGTTCGAGGAGGCGCTCAGTTTGGCGGCGCTGYAGGTCCTGCCGAGGGTGTTTATAATGGCGAATACGGCGATCAGGTATAAGAAGACATTGCTGACGCCGAGTGTGTTGTTGGTTAAAAAMTTTTAACCGCAATTTCCGTATATAGTATATAATTGACTTTATTTTGGATGTATTTGAATATATTCAATTAACTAAAATAATAAACTATTATTCTAAAATAATTAATAATAACCCATTAGTCTGATTTTATCMAAAAAAAWTTAATATCCTGGCCCTGCCTTTATTTTCGATTTCCCCCTATTTGCAATAGCTTAAAAGCTCTTAATATTGTGTGATTATATAGAATTGTTTTTATATAGGCTAAGCATGCCATTGAATACTTAGTCTCTCCTRTTTTGTCCATGAATCTCTATAATAGGATTTAAGGTAAGCTAGGCAGAAGGGCTGTTAGAGCATGTCACGCTCAGCTAAGACTACGGGATAACTTAAATAAACTACACTTTAGGAACCCAGTTTCGCTTGCAAAATGATTTCTTTTTCTAACCTCCTTTTCTGTATTTATTCCTTCATTACAACCCTAGATGTAGGGCAGAATACCKATAGGACGAACCATAGCAAATAATTACTTTACTGCTCTTTAATTATATGAAATTAAAAACGCCGTGGAGGATAGCACGTGCAAGCTGTATTGTTGAAACCATTTCTATGTCTTCACCCAGCTTCCGATGTCTTTTGCCACGTATATCTGGCCATATAAATCTGTAACATCAACAAAAAGCTTAATCTTACTCATGGTTCCGCTCGGTGTTATCTCTTCGAGTTTCTTGAAGGCGTGATTGAGACCTTCACGCTCGTACTCCGCCAGCCACATCAGTTCCCCCTTCTTTTCGGTGATATCTAGCGTTCGGCCTTGTTGGAAGGCACCCAAGCTTTTTTCCACGTTTGTGCTATATTCGAACTCTTGAAAGTCCAAACTGTTYAAGTTACCCTCCGCTCGGTCCCGGATAATAGAACCGTAGTCGTTATATTGTCGACACATTGTTGCGAGATGTCGACACATATCGTGGCTAAGGTATCTCTGTTTACCTGTTCGAAGAATTTCCCTTCCACGATCATCGATAAGACACTGAAAGAAAGTGAAAGCAAGTGGACAACTAGTGTGCTCCGCAGATGTGGTATGAACCCAGTCATAATACGCCCGTTTGGAGAAGATAGGTGAGTTTCCAGCGTRAGATGCCCGATCTTGTGCATAGAAGCACACGCTATCCTCGATTTGTGTAATGTGTGCCATAAGGAAAGTGACCATTGAGGCTCGAAGTTCCAGCTGCAAGATCATCGGGGCTTTTGCTACTTTTTCTCGTGTCATAACGAAGTTGATGAACTTCAAGAAGACTTGTCTAACTTGCATGGCCGATGTCTTCTCCATCGATAGAAGTACCGAGATCCCATTGGCAGAGCTTTCATCTTCTTGGATAGGGCTCGGCGAATCCAGTGTGGTAATCATATGGCGGATAGTTTGYAAATGATGCTGAAAGAGAGGTGCGACTGTTCCTTCCATATAATCGTCTGCTTGAAAGGCAAGAACTGAGAATACCATCATCTCAAATAAGGAATTATTGTCAAATTGTGCTCCACAAACGTTGTTGGTCACAACCCATGTTATTGGGATGTAGTCCAGGTATTGTTGTTTAAGAGTACCTGGTTTGGGAAACACTTCCAGATTGTATCGCTCAAGTTGACAACTGAAGAGAGAACTCTCTACAATTGAAACTTGAAGCAACCATTCCGGAGAGTTGCAGAATAAGGGGAGACTGTGAATAAACCGGGCATATTTAAAAGCTGCCTTCGACGAGGTAGTGTGCAAATTATCCATGTCTTCGAGCTGAGGCCGGGGAAATTTCAATGCAGCGATACAATAGGCCTCTGAAAGTATTGGTGAGCAGTATGTAATCTTTTCGATCCATAAGTATCCAGCTTGTTGCCACTTGGAGGGGTTCTTCTCTAGGAATCCCGTAGCTATGAGAATAGATTCTGAAATTTTTGACGATACACAGGGTTCCCAATGTTTTGAAGAGGCACTTTTCAAGGCAATCAATGCGTATGCTGTCTCTTCGTGGGATGAATCGGTCCCCCAGGATCCATCTGATTGTTGTTCTCGAAGTAATTTCGTCAGTATCTGAACGCGGATGATTGGAAGGCGTGTTCTGAGAAGACTAGTTGGTAGTTCCTGAAGATGGCCTCGCTTGAGGCCTTGCTCAAGATAAAGTAGACATTGCGCTAGGAGCATGATAGGATAATAGACTGAGAGATTCTACGCAGACTTAGTTAAGGCAAACCAGCAGTGGTCAGAGTACAGCAATTACCCATTTGTCTTGCGCTAGCCCCTTATCCCACAGATCGCATATGAAGCTTAGAGTTTTTAGGATTTGGTCGTGGTATTCATAGCCTCTTGAGATATGAAGGAGCGCATTTAAGATGTTGCAATTCGCGCTGAATGACGGATCTCGTTCTTCGGGATAGGTGACGAACCAAGAAGAGGWCTCAAAATGCTCTATCATTGGTTTAGGGTCGATTTCCTTTCCCAAGAGGCTCAGCGTCAGGATKGTGCGTGCCGTATCATCTGCATCGCTCATTATTCCCGGTGCTTTGATCGTAATTAGCTTTATTTTGAAATTAAATGTCGTTGGATTATTGTACTAACCGAAGCCTACGATCCCAACCCCGCTCTTCAGTTGACTTTCAAAGAAGTTCTCAAGCTTTGTGCACGAGTCTTCGCCAAGATCTTTGATTGAGAAGCCGCTCTCTAGAACAGTTGAAAGGACCCAGGAAAGTTCAAAGATGGATGATGGGAACGCACTGGGAACACTTCCGCAACCTTCCCCTGAGCCGTAGAGGATGGATTTCTGTATGTATGTTTCTGCAGCGTCGTCCCAAGATGAACTGTGTATCATGTAGGCGGCGGTAGATGCTGGTGAACCCATCATGGAGCCGTTTATCACACGGTGGGAAACTCGGTCGAAGTCGATCTTGTCGACGAATGCCTCCAACGAATGTGTGAGAGTAGTTTCATGGCTCGAATATAGGATGTTGGGATTGAATCCATTCATTCTAGATTGATATAGGCTCAATAGAGAAGCCCTACCAGGGAAAGATAGCTGTTTACCATCTTTCTCTAACATAATGAGAAGAGCCGGCACCAGAACCTCAAAACCGACTTGTTGGCTTGATTGTACGTCCCAATATTTGAGCATGGTCTCCAGAAGCAAAATGGCTTTCTCAATCCGCGCATCAAGATTTGATGGCAATGGACAATTTTGCCGCTCTGGCAAGAAAAGATGCTGCCTCATCGACAAGATTGCAGCCATGCTGTTTAAGATACCATCCACTTGGGTTGAGCTATTTTTCCAGCCTCCGTTAGGCAATTGATTTTCYAGAATATAACGGAAAGCATCCGGAAAGAGCCACCTTGTAGTGCCATTTACGGTTTTCGATATCATTGAGACCCAAGCCGTGTCATAAATTGAGGTGGACATGGTTGATATCCCATGTGGACGATTGAGCTGGTCTGTGAGGTGTTTTACTAGGACACATACCCTCTCATCAATGGATGCTGTGTTGGTAAACGAATCCATCTCACAAGACGAAGAGCTCTGTGTACAAAATATACAAACGCGTTAAATAGGAAGAAAGGCTTAGAAAACTAGCCGTTCAGAATAGTAGGAGGAGTTGAATGCTAAACTGAGCCTTGTGGAGCAGMTAGAAGATGTCAAGTACCCTCTTTCTCATTAGAAGATGAAAGGGAACTAAGTTTTGGGGGGAGATTGGAGGACCCTGAAAGCAGGAGAGGGCTTCAATCCTAATCAGCACAGCCACGGGACAGGACAGAGATCTTCAATCCAATAAAATACTGACAACMCTCTGTTACCTATTTTAGCGTTCTACGATGCTGATACAGCGCTGACACAGCACCTTTGTTCTGCAATGCTGGTTATGAAATGGTACTYACATCGGACTATTTTGCTGCATTTGGCAATCAGGCAACCACAACAGAAATCCCAATCAAGCCATTAGTGAGCCATTTTATCTAGAGGGTGCAGTAGCGGCACAAGATCTCCAATAAATCTGAATTGTAAGGCGGTGTCACGAAACCCATGCAGGAAGGTGAATATTCCCCCACTACTTGTTATAGAGTGCGTTGCCTCAGGGCCCCACTGCAACATTGTTTGCATGAACTTCGTGTGACCTTGGAGCCTGCACGGAGGTGYATTATTCTTCCGGTTTCTTGCCCTCGTCCGTTSCAGGATCGTTAATAACCCCAAAAATCACMCCCTRAAATAATCTCTAGTCACAAAATTTAGAGGCTGTACCTTCGTATGACCTGGGGTATATGTAAATTCCCTTGGCATTTATAAGTGCTCTAGTTGATTTATGAATATCCAGGGTATACATGAATGCCAGTTGGTCCATAAATACAAACCACCTTAGTTAGAGGCCTTGCTTTGGGGAGGCCCCACCGCACCGGGCTAACCCTAACCTCTCAGACTTCTTACTTCAGGCATTCTATTTATATTTATGGGTCAACTAGAACACTCGCGAACCCAGTTGATTCACGAATCAAMTGGAAATTTTCATAGATGTACCAGATTCACGAGTTACCCCCGGAATAAATATAAGCCACACTTGATGCCTGCAGCCCCTTCAAGCAGGTATCCTAGATCGGAAGCTTACAAATAGTTACTAATATGGTGAATATGCTATATCGATACCACTTGAAATCACTGGCCTTTGCATGAGATCAGCTGACCAGGGATAGGTTCTTATGACCCAGAAATCAATAGCGCCACGACAGTCGAGCCGTATTCTCGTTGGAATTACGTGTTTTACTTCGCTATATATCTGTGAAATTAGGAGCTAGTCTCATGAYTTGTTTATGTAGGCTATCTAAATAATTAGGCAAAATTCTTGTATCTTACAGTAGTCCCAAAAAGTGTGGCTGACCAAGATTTAAGGTGTATGTGCTGATCTTTTTACTTGAATTCCCATGGAGCATAAATTGGCATACGAAAGAACTAAGAGGCCGGGAATACCCCAACAAGGCTTGTAAGAATAGATAATTAAGCAGAAATTCCAGACTATTTGCCTCTAATTATGTATGTAATCAATTTTCACACTCCCTCCGTCCGCCTTAGCTTCCCTTCATCCTGTCCTACCTGGCCTTGACCTTGAGAGCCTCAGCTTATGCTAGCCAGAGCTTCAGGTTGGGATAGCATGAGTCTTTCAAAGCCCTGCRGTGAGAATGAAGTGACAAGTCGAAAGCAAATATCAAGGAGCTGGCGTATCGTTTGAATTTTCGTTTTTCGGTTTCTTRGTAGAGGTCCATTTAGTACAGCTTACTAAGAGAACAGAGATGACGGGCGCTGCTGCAGGAATGAACTGTATTACATATTACGTCAATAATAGATCATCATGTCTGAGGGAAGAGCCGGTGCACATACAAAAACCTGTGTCACTGAAGTGCTATAGGCACGGAGAACAGCAGGCAGATCTTCAACACCTACAACCGATCGAATACGAGTAGCTCCGACTGATAGTACCAAGGATACAACGTCTGGAGGTACAACATGAGAGAGGTTCATACGAAGGCGTTCCTGAAAGATTGCTTGGCCCAGTGCGAGRAATATGGCACAGCTGGTTGAGATCCCAAATAATAGAGTCGTTGCTCCGATGGGGACGAGGTCTTGCGGAAGGGACGCTTGCATGCCAAGATGAGCCTATAGATTTTATTAGAATAGAACGGGAATAAAGAAGATGAATCGAAATTTACCAGGTTGCTAGCAAGGGAATAGCCGATGCCACCGAATATTTGGTACCCAATCCAATGACCAGCAGACAAGCCAGGATGTAGTGTAGTTAACAATCCAGCCCCGATAGGGACCATGGCTTCACCGAATAGAAGAATGGGATTCCATGCTCCCGTTTTCATCACAATTGATGATCCTATCAGCGAAGCAAGCACGTCAGAAACGACAGTAGGCAGGTACCTGACACCGCTCGCGGTTGGTGATACCCCGAGAACTGCTTGAAACCAAATGGGTAACCAGTATACAATAGTCTGGAATGGCCCATTAACAAACACGGAGCTGGAAAATATAAGCGCAACATTTCGGTGGGYAAACAACTTCGGGGGGATCAATGCTGYGTCTTGTAGATACCATTCCCATGGAACAAAAAGAGCCATGATAACACCAGATCCAACAAAAAGTCCAACGATTACAGACGAATTCCATGGGAAAGAGCTTCCGCCCCACTGAAGTGCGAGCAGGAGCATGATTACCGAGCTAGCAAATAACGTGAAGCCAATGGCATCGAGACTTTTGAGCTTCTCGATCAAGGGTGCATTCTCAGTCTTCGCATGCTTGAGGGAAAAGAACAATGAGACAAGGAATGCAGAGAATCCGCCTATTGGAAGATTRATATAGAAGCACCATCGCCAGGTGATGTGTTGTGTAAATGCACCACCAATTACAGGTCCTATGATGCTCGCAATAGCAAAGACAGAACTCATGGTCCCTGTCCAAATAGCGCGTTTGTGTAGTGGGATTATTGTTGTCAATAAGACAAAGCCTCCGGCAAAGACCCCAGAGGCTCCAAAGCCTGCTATAGCCCTCCCACCAATAAGTGCATTGGATGTCGGTGCCAAGGCGCACAGCAAGCTCCCAGCTTCGAAAATGCCGAGATAAGATAGGTAAACGGCCTTTTTGGAGAACAASGTGTATGTCTTGCCCGCAAGAGGCTGGCTGGCGCATCTGTGGCGAGGAAGCTGGTGAGCTTGTATCAAGTAGTAACTGGCATAGAAGGCTTACAGTGTTATATAAAATGCAGCACCATACCATCCCACATCCCCAATAGAACTAAAGTCTGATGTGATAGCGGGCACGGCTGTTGCGATCAAGTTGAAGTCCTACTCCAGTTGCTTAGTCGTTGTGCCAAATTTCAGAGCCATAATCGATTTATTACCAATCCAATGATGAACGTGCAAAGGCAGATGCCAGTATGAATGAGCACTAGTCTGACGCCTGTTACTTCATYCTCAGGATTGATWGATGCTTCCGGTGAGCTTTTTTCTGGAATGGCGTTTGACCGCTGCTGTTCGAGACTGATATGGACCTGATGGTCTGGGTTGGCCTCTTCCGCGTCGTGTATAGTCATACTTGTTGCCCTGAAAGTACGAGCCTACAACCGATGCCTTCGGGGTATGTAACGGTAGTTACGAATGGGACGAATGAGCATTCAAGTAACAGTATTGAGAGAAAAGTAAGGCTCTACAGAGAGAACTAAGGAGGTTTGGGTGCAAGCGTAAAATAGCGTTTCGGGCACGTGACGGACCTCCTCTAACAAAATACTTTTGCGATCTGGAACAGAATTCCGGATACGAAARGAGGGCCGCTAACCTCGAGTACACTACTTACGGACAATGACTTGTCTCAAGCCCCACTTGTAGAATTTACACTATCGCAATTCGAAGTCGACTGCATTGACATGCATGCAKTTCAGGTGAGTTAATTAATTAATTAATGAAAAAAGAATCGCACCCCTGGGCTCCACTTCTTAAATTGTCACCGAGATGCTACCTTCCTGCTGCAGTGAGTCATTTTGTTTCCTTTTCCCACATTATGCATGCACGAAGACCTAGATTTGAACTTCGGAGGGGAAGCAAGTTTTCCTGGCAGAGCAATCTGCCGTGTAAGGATATGGCATATTCTCGAAGTGCCCCTACACGACTTTACTCTTGCAGCTAGTGACCTTTTTAGCGTAGCCTGCAAAGACGTGGATGTGACGCATGCGGCGGCGTTCAGGTGCCAATATCGAATTCGTAGACGCTACTGTAACAAGGGGCGAATGAGGCTCGGATACTGTACTTTTTGAATTGCCGGCATGAAAAGATCGGCAGTTGGATATTTTTGCTACTGCATACACATGTACGGAGGTGTAAGCCCAAAGTTTTGCTATCAAGGATATTTACGAGAACTTAATACCAACACCAACATTTCGCACAATGCTGCACGTATCCCTGCACGCATCTCGGGTAACAAAACTCTGGAGCTATATTTCCGTATTGTAATACCGTCACACAGCAACAGGCATCATGTCCGAATGCGTCCAATCCTACACACACAACACAAAGAAAGGATGATTAGCAAAATAAAGTGGGGAAAGGTTGTGGGAATATTTGCCCTATACACAGTGGTTCGGTTAGAGTAACGGAAGTTTTGTGCTAGAAATATTTTCTCTACTCAAACTTGTCAACTTAAACTCCTTGCTCCGAACAAATGTATGATCTGCTTAATGTCAATATAATGGAGGCGAATTATTTACTTTTATTATTCTCAGCTTTTCCGTTCATTCTAGTCATCTACTACGTGATCGAATTGCATATAACGAAGAAACTTGTGAAAGAGTTTGCGGAGCACCCTGTTGTTGGCAGTCCCTCAGGTTGGATACCTCGAGTTGTACTAAACCTGCTATTCGCAAAGAACGCAGCACAACTGCTAGAGAATGGATACAAAAAGGTCATTCAAAGCTCTAATTGTCTCAATTTATACTTACATAATCAAAGTTCAAAAATCGAACGTTCCAAATCATACGAAACGATGGAAACGTTGTGGTCTTGCCCCTTTCCTTGATCGATGAGCTCTCATCGCTGCCTCCGAACATCGCAAGTCCACAAGCCGCCCTCGAACATGATCTCTTAGGCCCCTTTACAGGCTTAGACTTGATTTTAGAGAGCAGACTTCACCATTCTATTGTACAACGCAAACTTACACCACGTCTTGACTTGCTCACATCGTCTTTGGAGTTGGAGCTTACGGCTGCATTTAAAGACAACTTTCCAGCGTGCCACGACTGGTCAGAAGTCCGGCCATATCAACTATTAGGCAAGATTGCYGCCAGAGTTACAGGTAGAGCGTTAGTTGGTTCTTCACTATGTCGTGATTCAAAATGGTTAGATATATCAGTTAACTACACCGAGAATCGTAAGTCACATCGCGCTATTCAAATTTCTATGCAATCTTCTGAGTCATTTATTCAGTATTCAAGACAATTGTTATCTTGCGAATGTTTCCAGTCTGGACACACTCTCTGCTCTGTCGTTTCCTGCCGTCCTACTGGTATTGCCGCCACTATGTCCGGTCAGCTAAAATCCTGCTGGGGCCTATATTTGGGGGGCTTCTGCACAGAAGCAACAATGGTTCCTGGAGCCCCAAGGATACGGAAGAAGATCAGAATGTTCTTGCATGGCTAGCAGATACAGCAAAGGGAAATGATCGCAATCCAGAGGCGTTAGCACATGTCGAAGTTCTCTTAAGTTTAGCGTCTGTACACACGACCCTTCTTAGGATGGTGAATGTTATATACGACCTGACCGCACATCCCCAACTCTTCCCTGAGCTTCGTTCGGAGATCGAGCATGCTGCTTTGACGGGCTGGAGYGTATCGTCATATATACGACTAGAAAAGCTTGATAGCGTGCTTCGAGAGTCTCAACGTTTGTCACCTCCAACAATTCTTGGAATGAAACGACTATTCAAAAAAGATTATACCTTTTCCAACGGCGTACATATCTATCCTGGCATGTATGTATGTCTTCCGACATTTGACATTGAGAATGATCCGGAGCATAGTGTGGACCCAAAGAATTTTGATGGTCTCCGGAGCTACCGTCTTCGTCAGGGCTTGGAAAACACCGACARCTATCTATTTTCATCGACAGAGCAAACAGTCCTCAACTTTGGATACGGAAAATCCGCTTGCCCAGGGAGATATTTCGCGAGCCGGATACTTAAAATGGTATTTGTCAAGTTGCTCACAGAATACGAGTTCACGTTTCTCCCGAGTACGGAGAGGCCCCAGAATATGATGTTGCATGAATTTTTGTTCCCCCGGCCCTGGGACAAAATGCTCATGAAACAGAAGCTGCATGGGATCTGTCCTTTTTAGTTACGTCATGTAACTTTACCCCATATTTCTGTTAAATAAAGGTCTGGAGCAGACGTGTCAGCTTGTGAATTCCTTGAGATCAAAAAGCCTTCGGTCAGTGAAAGTTCTGCGTTTTCAATTGCGCTATTGATGCGACTGCGCAGGATATGTCCATAAAWGTCTAAATGATAGGAGTTGAAAGCCGATCCACGGGCTGTTTCGTAYATGTGTGAAGAGTATACATGTGTGTTTTCCAAGTGATTGCTTTCCTTTCTACGACACAAATAAACCCATCAGCCATTGAAAGACCTCTCGAGTATTCGTCTTTTAGATTTTCCAAGTCCTACTCGCGATAATTATCGAAGGTGGAGCACAATCCGAATAGAACGTCCATCAAAGACATCAAATACAGCTTGTTCATTTGAGATCACGTAGTCAAACACGAAATCGGCCTTCTATTATCACCTCYAGTGCAATTCTGATCATCGCAGGGGCGATATCGTTTACCCAGAATGAAGGAATCAATGCCCCTCATTGGTATTCATTACAGGTATGGAAAGGCTTACAGAGCATTATAATTAGGGAATGGCTTGCGTTGAAACTCTACGAACCGCTGCGCAGCTTGCGTGTATAGTGCCAGAGACGAAACRATTGAAGCTTTGAGAGTAATAGAGACAGTAAAGATATAGAGGCTGCAAAAAGAAGATATTCAAGATCCTTAAGCACATGATTGTCCTGCAAAAGAAATTGTATGATATAAGATCTCTATAGTTCACCAGATGTCGACTCATAGGGTTTTAAAGCCACAATAATTAATCCCCTTTACACAAGTACGCCTCCCTTATAAGCATAAAAGTGCAGTTCCCAATCATGTGCTATGTCAAAGTTCTGCTGTATAATTACTCCAAGTCCTGGTCCACAGTTTTCTTTACATAAATCAAGCCATTTTTGTGAACTGTCGCTTCCCCGCCATCAATCTGATACTCTGCCGYGGCATTGCTATGGCCATGATTCTGAGACGTAGATGAAGACCAGTTCCTTGCCATATTCGTGAGCTCCATATGTGATTCGCTAGAAGTCTTTCCAGGGGCTGCAGTCGTGTCCATGATCTTGTTGCTTTCGGGTTCGTCGTGGGTAGATCCRGTCCTGCTGTTGAGAGAAAATGCTGATCTCACGCTACGTATCATGGACTCTATAGCTCTGCCCCGAGAAAGAAGTGGTCCGTAAGTTGGTAGGCAGCCCGCAATAATGGAGCAGTTTGGCTCAATGATTATAAAGACAACGTTGGTTGATTGAAGATCTATTCCGCGTTAAAWTCGCTTTCTCATGAGTTAATTTTGCCAAAAAAAACTTACAAATTACATCATAGCCAGAAGACTGAGAGTTGATGACCTTTTTGACGGATTGGTTAATGAGTACAATGCGGACAATAGCAGCAATAGTACAGCTATACAACATTAGCAGGTTTTATACATTAATTTTCCATAGCTTACAAGGCGCCCAGGAAGAAAATCAACGAAATGGCGATTTTCCGTCGCATCTTTAACTGGAGACCAAAAATGACTGGCAGAGGCATGCAAAGGACTATCAAGTCAAGACATATACTGGTTCCAACCTGAGCCAGCCCGAGTGCTACGGAATCAAATCGCAATCTACCTATACCAGTCCAGGTAGCGCTGATTGGATCGCCTTGCATTATCAAAAGCTGTAGCAATTTAAGCGCTTTTGTCTTTGCTGAACATTAGATAGAAGAGCTTACCACGAAGAAAATTAGCCCCCAGGCAAAAATCATGGGAATGAGTATCCAGACAGCGACCTTGAACTTTGGTGTGACGAAGATTCTTTTGTAGAATAGCAGTATAGATATCTTCACAACGGAAAGAGGCCATTGAATAAAAGCGCTGTAGATGAGGAGAAACTGGTRCTTTGAATTAACTTGTTTTATTCTGATTTAACGTTCATAATTTGAGAGACTTACCTGGTCGGACTTTTCGGTGCCTATAGTAGGGCTGGTTTTGTAATGATCGATCCCGGTTTTCTCGGCGAAGATCCATACCATAATGCTYAAGGCGAATGTGAGGATCTTTTTCATGTCAGTCGATTAATACTGGTATCTCGAAATATCCTCCTACCCATGATGCTATGATAGTCCAGTCATCAGCTTGAAACTGYTGTCCGGAGACCCTGCGGGCTTTGTAGCGAAAGAAAATTGCCACGATTGATAGAATAGGGAAGATAATAGAAACCACCACTACAGCTGTGGTAATAAGTGATGGTACTGGACCAGCTGTCRCTGTTGAAGACATAACTTTAGCTAGAATGACTMAAGATACGGAAACCCGCAAAGTCTGAATGTATCGAGAATCAGTGAGGTCACAAGGAAATACTGATTTCGAGAGTTTTAGACACTAGACTTCTGATATTATTGCGGCTCTGAACGTTATCTTTTCTCATTTTCCCACGTTCGGCCGGGCTATGTACCCACATTTAGAAAAGTCCGCGCGAAAGAGGGGATCCCACCCACACACACCATTTTTYGGGTAACACAAAGCAATGATTTCGCAGCCTTGCCTTGCACACCGACTTTCTGCAAAGGCAGCGATCTGCGTGGCCAGGAAATCTATCCGAAGTGATCAGCTCATATTGGCTGCCAAGATCCGGCCAAGAAATTGGGGGTTGGAGGGGGGCGAGGGCGGGGAGGAAGAGAAACGCGTACATGTACAGTACCAGGATCAACCACAAAGTCTTGCTCTGGTCCATTTGTGACCTTGAACCTAACGACTTCCGAAACAGAAGATGTGTGAGGGATTTTTTTGTGAGGCTCCTCTGAGAAAAGTACTGCTCGGCCCCTAGCAGGAGCCTCTACCATGTGGTTGCATCCCTTCAAAGAAGGTTCATGCTCGATTTCTGGTTACTTAAAAAACTATCCTGATTGGCTTTTGCGTACCGTAATACCACCACACCAGCGCCCAACACCAACACCAACACCAACACCAACGCCAACGCCAACRCCAACACCAATATAACTCCCGATATTACCCATACACACATCCTTGGTGACAAAGACCCAGGACTGCACCTTTGTGACGTGTGATCGGCAAGTAAGGATTTTTACACCCCCCTCCCCATATATGAAAGCCAAGATTTCAAGGGGGCGTCGGTGAGTTTGCCACACACAACAGAAAAACAGGCTCCTCTTCCCCGGAAGCACTATGTAACGCTGATTGGTATCTCTCTGAATCTCCACTAGGAAAGCGGTGAAATTTAGCAAGTTGCGGTTGGCTCGTTCGGTGTTTGTGTTTGCTTTGCTATCAATTACAAAGCAGGGAAACTCTATCGAAGTGGCTAGATYATTATTTACCCAGGGTGATACCCTATACATGCTACTATGATCAACAGTTACACTACACTTTGGCTGCTAAATGAATGAACATGGATACTCGGCAGGGAAGAAGAGTGTTACCCACTGATTCATTTATTTTCATTTTCTAGATCTACTTCCAATAATGTCGCGGCTGCAGCTTCAAGCATTGCCTAGTTTTCAATGCCTACAAATGTGCTGACATAAGTGGGAAACCAGATTCCTATTCTTAGTAGTCGAAAAGTTTGTTTTGTAGTTATTATGATTAGCTGAGATAGATGCAAGGGATGTAATATCACATGCCGCCGTCGGGAATGATAACCACCCAAACTGCAGACGGCGATACTTTGCTTCTAATATAATTCTATTATATATGTAGAGAGAACAAGCTCAAATTATTTGCATGAGCATTTATTGCATTATTTTTAAACGGATCAATTTGCAAGAATATTCAAAATCGCTTCAACATGCATGGGATTTCGGATTTTTTTAGAACCACAGTGGTTGCCTATGGCATCTTGGTTCTTGCTTTCGCTTCGATATCTATTATTTATATGGCTGTTTATTTGCTTCAGAACGAAGATGGGCTTCCCACGGTAAATCGCCGTTTTGTACTCGAACCTCGAGTGTTCTCGCGGATCCGCTGGGCTTTTAACTCGAGGGCCATACTTGATGATGCAAATAAGAAAGTTAGCATCGTTGCGACTTGTTAATGAAGAATTGCTGATAAAATTAGTTTGGAGGCCGGGCATATCGTCTTGCTCGTGGAGATGCAGACTTAGTCATGATCCCTCCTCAGTTTATCACGGAGCTTAACAAGTTGCCTCCAGACGCTATTAGCTCCAGGAAATCTCATGTGTCGACCCTGATTGGCCATTTGAACGGAATGGACACGGTACTGAAATCAGACCTTCACGTCAAGCTGCTGCTCAGCCGAGTGACTCCAGCCCTCCCTGACCTACTCAAGCCTACTAGTACTCGTATAGCAGAGACTTTGACAAGTCTATTTCCTCAATCCATAGACACATGGACTGTGGTTGAACCAGTCGAAAGAGTTGTGTTGTGTATCAGTCGAGGCATAGCTCTAATGACTTTCGGTCCTCCAGTCTGTGATAACCTTGGACTGGTCCGCTTGTTTCAAGAGCACACAAAAAATAGTTAGTACACCTTATTACTTCCTTCCGATTATTTCTAATGGTATGTCTAGTTTTTGCGGTAGCCTTCGCAATGCGATTCGTGCCATGGTTTCTGCAACCAATTCTCGTCTGGTTTCTTCCCCACAAGTGGAGATTGGAGAAGACATGGAGTGCCTTGGGGCGATTCGTTGAGCCAGAAGTGAAAAGCCGTCTTTCAGAAAAGGTTCATGGAGTAAAGCCTGATCTCCTCACATGCATGGCCAACCACGCAAGGGATCACAAGGATTTTGACCCCAAGTTAATCAGAGGAATTGTAGGATCGATGGCCGGCGGTGCTACCTACAGTTCAGCTGCTCTAATTGTTGGAGTTATAATGGACCTGACTGCTCATCCAGACTTTCTCGACGAAATTCGTACAGAGATCCGCTTTACAAATGAAGAGGTTAAGGGTCAATGGGACGTCTCGGCTTTTCGGAGCTTGGAAAAACTCGACTCAGTCATGAAGGAGACTGTAAGACTTGCTCCAGGGACATTGGTTATGTACGGTAGAATGATGCTGAAGAACTATATGCTTTCGAATGGTCTTAAGCTCAGCAAAGGACAATTTATTGGCCTTTCTGGCCAAGCTCGGACTATGGACCCCGAGCTCTTCCCCAATCCACAGGASTTCCAAGCTCTTCGGGCGTACCAGAACCTAGAAGAACACCGAGCACGGCCGTTTCAGAACATACTTRCTGATGATTTCAGGTGGGGATCTGGAAGATGGGCTTGTCCAGGAAGGGCTATTGCATCTTTGACAGCAAAGATTATTCTGGTCAAGCTTCTCGACGAATATGAGTTCAAATTTGTTGGTGGGGRGCGTCCAAACACCACCGTCTTGCATGAATTTGTCTTTTATCATCCGGATACTAAGTTGTATATGCGACGCAGAGCGAAAAATTCGGGTATTGAATACTAGGTCGCTCCGAAGCCAATACAACATAGTGTTCAATATATATTAGTTGTCAGAATACAGTCAACAGTCGAAGTCGACCACTTCAAAGATTAGTGCATCCTTTTCCGTGAATTTTCAGCACGTATTTCGCTATAATCTTGCTGTAAATACATTATCAATTTCGGTGTTCTATACTTTCCGGCGATAGGTGGGCATTGGCCGGTCTRGAAGGGATACTGTATATGTACTGTACACTATACAGTACAGTAACTAGGAGTATGGAAGGCCCAAGTTGGATAACGGCTAATTCTTTGCGACTCTCTAGGCTTATTGTGGCAATTAGGCCACCGGGATACTAGCACTTGTACGAGATAGGTAAATTACATTTTGCCGACCAGGCTAGTGACCTTCGTTTAATTCGAGGAAGAAGGCATGGGGCTTCCCCCCCTTACCCCCCGGGAGCGGCTAGAAATATGGTCGCACGCGTGACCAGTGACATCAGCAGAGCCAGACCAGAAGGCCTTTTATCTTATACTTTTAGAGACACCCTCAGAAGGTTACCAACGGCTTATCTTAGCCGTGTTTTTCTTCACTTTCTGGTTCAGCGTTCCAATATAGTATACTAATTGGGTTAGAAAGATCCAAAACCTTTTTGTCCAACCGAAGCGTAGACCATTACTTTTCCCGTTCATYTCTCAACTATCTCGTCCCCTCGCAACAGGAAGTCTGCCTACTTCAAATATCTRCAAAATGGTCGGCATTCTGCTGACTAGCTTGTTGGGCCTGGTTTTCTTGGCTATTTATCTTAAAGTATCGATATGGAGACAAAATTACCGTGACGCTATGGCAACGGGGCTTCCAGCCTTCTATTCTCCGTAAGTACTCTAGAGTCTATCGTCTATACCAACTGAAATCCTAAGTAATATTAGTGTACATCTCTCGTCTATGTGGTGGATAATGCTTTATCCTTTGCTTGTCCCAATCCTCAGGTATTTACCTCGTGCATGGACGAGCCCATGGTTACAGCAAGACTTTCTCYCAAGTATGGATGCACGTTACTGATGATAATAGATTAGCCCAGATTTGGGAACTCTGGAAATTCGGCCACCAGCCGTTCGAAGACGTTGGCTGCGATACCCTTATATTAGTCACCCCGAAAGGAAATATGCTCTGGACTTCCGATAATAATATAATCCAGCAATTATTTATATTACATCCAAAAGTTGAGCAAGCGGTAGAGCTTGTMAAGTTCTGGGATCTCTGGGGACCAACTATAAGCACTGTTGATGGTGAGGAATGGAAAGCCCATCGCCGGGCAATTAGCGYCGGATTCGGCAATGCGATGAATAGAGTTGTATGGGAGGAGTCACAGCATCAAACTGAGACCCTAGCAACTCATTGGATTGAGAAACAAGACTCAACCATTTCCGTTATCAGGCAATGGACCTTAAAGCTAGCTCTCCATGTCATTTCGAGCGGCTTCTTCAATAAGAGGCTCCAGTGGGATGACCACGATACTACGGGTGCAGTGCCACCAGGACATCAGTTGCCCTTTGATAAAGCACTCTTAGGATTGCTGGAACGCTTTATGACAGTTGCCTTGACCCCTAAGGCGGTCCTAGGTAGACTCCCAGGGAAGATGTTTAGAGAAGCATCTTTAGCTTACACGGAAGTGACCCAATACTTCAAGGAGTTCCGAGCAGGAGCTATCGAGAACATTAAGGAGATCGCAAGCAAGAAGCACAAAAGTCTACTTGGTTGGAGCACTGATCCTATTGAATTTGAACACGCTAATACAACGTAGAAGCGATTGTGCTTTCAGCGGCTGACCCAACTATCACTGGCAAGAATCCTCTTCCAGAGGAGAGTGTGATGGGTAATATATTTTTCACGCTTCTTGCAGGCCACGAAACTTCAGGCGGAACTATGAGCTTCATTTTGATGCTATTAGCAATTTACCCGGAGTACCAACGTTTAATTCAAGAACAGCTTGATCAGCAACTAGGTACGCGTCCTAAAAGCGAATGGACCCTTGAGAAGGACTACCAGGCACTTCAGAACGGCTATGTTGGTGCAGTACAAAAAGAGGTCCTTTACCTATATAATCCTGCCTCGTTTCTTATGCGAAAAACAGCTGAGCCAATCACTCTTCACACCTCTCAAGGGACTGCTCACCATATCCCGAAGGGTATGTATACTTTATTCAATATTGGAGGTGCCGCCCGCAATCCAGATCAGTGGACAAGGCCGCAGGTATCATGCGAAAGGCGGGGAATGCTGTCTGACTCGCCGGCTCTATATTTCAACCCCGATAGATGGCTGGGTACTGACGACAGGCCGGATAAGCTAGAGGGTAGTAACAAACAAATTCCGACTTGGAATGTCTTCGGCGCCGGCGGTAGAGCATGTCCTGGCAGGGCTTTTGCACAAATTGAGCTTACCGCAGTAATGGCTACATTGTTCAAGGATTATTCAATGGAATTGATCGTGAGCCAAAATACACTTGAGGAATCCAATGGTAATATGAAGCGAGGATGGGAGCGTACGAGAGATGACGCAATTCGGATGTTATATGAGGATATCGACAGCAACATCAGTATTCGTTTACAAAAGAAACTTCCCRTTCGGATTGTCAGGCGAGGAGTATRATAGAAAGCTTTAGAATCCTAGGTACCGGATCATGTGTCATTGTTGGAAATGGTTAATTCAAAGAAACGAGAATAATACGGCAGTACTGCCTTGGTGGTTTTGTGGAAGTACAGAGATAATCTCGATAAATAATAGTTGGGAAGTTTATTCATTTAGTAATTAACTCGATCCGCACCATTATAAATTTAAATGACTCGATTTTTACTATTTTATAAATAATAATTCGATTTATATATTTTTTAAAAAAGTCATTTTTAATTTGTATTTAACTTATTTAATTTTAAAATTAAAATCCGCTTAATAAYCTTATCAATAAGTCCACTAGTATACTTGCCACTGCTAAGACTTGGGAATAGCTTCTTTTT
>QYSG01012347.1:0-38736 GCA_003988875.1 Lachnum nothofagi
TTTATTAAAATATTTTAATAATTTTATTTTATTTTAAATATTATAATAATTTTTTTAATATTTAAAATATAAATATTTATTAGTTTTTTAGCAAAAAAATAATAAATTAAAAAAATAAAAATGATTTTATATTAATTAATAAAATAAAATTAATAAAATTAAATAAAATTTTATAAAATTTTTTATATTTTTATATTTTATAATATAATTTTATATTTTAATTTAATAATTTTAATATATTAAAAATATAATTTTTAAATTATTAATATATTATAATTTATAATATATTTTAAAATCAATGGAATTTGTTTTATTTGATTTTTATAGGAATTTTAGATATAGAGTAAGCATAAAAACCTAATGGATTATTAGCGAATGCATTGCCTAACTCACTTTCCTTAAACACTACACTAAAGCCAATATATCCTCCTTAAACTTTTAATGTAAAGCCGTTCCTCATTCAAGACTCTCCTTTCCTTTCACCGTTGTCTATCCAAGATTCAGCGATATAACTTCCATCACCGTAGCCTTATTCCCTCTAAATACTTGCATAGGTTCTTATCAGCTCCAAAGACCCTAAAACTCGCTTCTTTTCCTCCTTGATTATGAAGTTCTGGTCGCCGCAAGTAACTGAACACTYCATAAAACAACAAACACGCAATCGGAGACAGCACAAGCACAGCCGGAGAGTAGCCAGCGACAGCGAGCGCGAGCGCGACGAGGAGGCAGAGAATAGGGAGATGATGCATTTCGGTATGTGGGTAGCTGGATTGTGGAGGAGATCTGAACTGTGGAGATTCCCGTCAAGAGCAACAAGGCTCTATGTAGAAACAGGTTTCGGGCCTTCGGCCGAAGCTAATGTAGATCTTGTTGCGGTGGCTTAAGGCCAGGGTCGCACTAGGACTCTGTTGGCTATGTCTCACTTGATGAGAGGCCAACTGCCCTCCAGTGAGAGCAGACTATCAAGTCTTGGCATAAGACTGTAGAAGCCACTTTTCAGAAAGTCGGCCGAAGCCAAGGTTACACAACCTTCTATTGTATTTTTTTCTAAGGTTTTGAGCCTCACATCTTTCTTGCAACACTTAGATAAATKTACTAAAATGTATTTCCCCTCCCTCCCTCAAGCGTGGAGTCTTGGTCGCCGCATCCTAGTGGTACTAAATAGACGATGTTAGGGAAAGGTATGTAGAAGGAGAGAGGGTCAGCGTACAAGGCGATGCGGTAGCAAGGGAGAGGTTTAGGGTGAAGAGGAGGGGAAATGGTGGGAAATGCATGGCGGTGTTCTTGTGGTGGCGGATTTTGAAAGTGGTTGTTGAGATTTGGAATGCGGTGGAGGATGGAGGGCCGGGGTCTTTTGAAGGTTGATTTCGGCCGAAATTAATGCGTAGATGAGGACCGGAGTTTCGGGCTTATGATGAGGGCGAGGGAGAGAAGTACGAGGATTCTCGGCTTTCGTCTCACTCCTGTACATGTAATTCGGCCGAAACCAATCGTATAAGATCTCTTTTCTCCTATCCTCCGAACACCCAGCCCACGAATCCATTCCTCCAAATCAYGACAATGCATCTCGCCTTCCTCCTGATACCTTGACACTTGCAACACCCCTGCCTCTGCCTTTCCAGCCTCCTAAGAATGGACATTATGGCGGGGAGTTCCCYACGGTACGACACAATGATCAGGCTGACTGAGTTTTCCAGTTGTAGAAAGGAAACAGTCGGGAAGTGATGGTGTTAGTRGCAAGAGGGAGCCTACAACGGGGGCCTTGCTATGTCCGGGAGAGAGACGGGGCGCCCGGATGGCGATGGGGAATGATTAGTCGTGAGGGTTAGCTGGGAAGACTTGGAGCAAGATCAAAGAGAGGAAATTCATTGAAAGAATGAACTAAAATTAGATGAAGCAAATATTAGAGAGTTGGAGATACTCTATCATATTGGATGACTTTAAGTTATATTTTAATGGCTGCTTCGTAATGAAGCCAGTTACCAGCCCCGACGCCTTCGCCTTTTGTGTAGAATCTAGGAAAGATAGCTGGGTATGAAAATCGAAAATTAAGATCTGTGTGGACGAAATATGACCAGAACTAGAGACTTAGTTCGAAGCGCTCAGAGGCAAAGCTCGCTGCTTGAGCCCAGCGACCAAAGTTCTCGAGAGTTCAGTGATAGCCACAAGCCAGATCTTTGAGCTAAGTCTCAGTCTTTCCAGCAATGCCTGCAACGCCAAAACGCCGACTTACTTCTTCCGTCCCTTCCCCTTCTTTCTCGTCGCCAACTTCTCCGTATCGACACTATCCGCCAACGCATTCATAGCCGCAACCCTCGCCATTGCACTCCTCGTCCTAGTTGGCATCCCAACGCCAGCTCCAACTCCAGTCATAGTCATATCTCCTCCACTCTTCTTGAACGCCTCTCGCTCAGCGTCAACGCCGTCAGCAAGTGCGTTCATAGCCGCCACTCTCGCCATTGCGTTCCTGGCTCTAGATGGTAGGCCACCATTCATCATCCCGTCAGTCGCAAGAGTGCTCTTGCGCCGAGAGTCACTCCGAAGAGTTCGCTTGTGACCGACTCCAAGTCCACTCATTTCGACGTCGTTATCATCAACAGACAGCGTGCTTTCAACCCAGCGGACAACGACCCGGAGCCTGCCTTTCGACATCGCATTCTTAATGTCCTGCCAGCGCYCAACGTCTTCTGCGACACCGCCATCCCAACCGCGATGCATGTCAACCGAAAGCCATTTACCATCAATTCCATCATCGTACACAGTTCTCAAGCGCTCGATCGCGTCCTCGGTCTTTCCAGCCTCTCTGCTTGACTTATTGGAATGTTTTGGGAGGTTGAGGATGAGGGATTCGATGTAGGTGGAGAAGGAGGTGAGTGTTATGGAGGGCTTGGGTGAACATTCAAAGATGGGAATGCCAGAGAAGGAGAGGTCGAAGTCTATGCGTTTGTTGACTACGTTGGTGGCTGAGGACATGTATGGGTGGTGATTGAGGGGCGGGGAGAAATTTTCGGTTTGTTCTGGATAGGCGGTGCAGTGTGCTTTCGGGAGGGCGAAGACGAGCCAAGATGTTGGAGTCGGGTGAGGGAGATCTAGTAGTGGTTGGACGTGYGGCAGTGGGAGAGAGGAGGTTGAGGCGTTGGGAGTGTAAAACTCGGTTGCTCCGTTCGGCGGGGAGACGCAGGACTCGGGCTTTGTGGTGATAGGAGTGCTGACTATTGGTCTCGACAAGAGGAACCAGATCCAGGTCTCAGAGGTCTGGGTCCTTGCACCGGTATCAGGATCCGTCTGCGTCGATGGTCTATCTCATCATCAGTACTCAAGTTTCTGTTAAGGGAAAAGAAGACTTGCAACTCCACCTCATAAAAGTCAACCCTGCACCCTTTATCCGCCACGTAATGCGCCAACAGCCTATTCTGATGCAYATCTGATCGAATGCTTGGTGAAAAATCATGGAAGGTGAGRCTTCGGCACCGAATCTTCTTCATCCCTACTTCCTTGCCCTTTTGCAGCAAGAATTCCCACAATCCCTTGCCTGTCTTTTGATTCACGGTCGCTGGTAAAGCCGTGCCCTCGGCACTCCTCTTCACACCTCTCCTGTTCTCCTTGTTCTCACCATTGACACCCGAGATTCCCAAGCCCATACTATCTGGGACATCGTACAGCGCTCTGACATCAGGAGGTAGCGCAGCTCTCTTGGCGATAATAGAAGCAGGCGTCTTGGGAACCTCAAATGGATACTCATTTCTGATGCCCATCACAGCTTGCAGTCTCTGAGCTGCGTTGACAACATGTGCCATACGATCCTTCTTGTGCTGCATGAGCGCGTCCCAGGCCTCCTGATTCTTGTTCTCGTCATCTAAGGCACCTCTCTCCTTTTCTTTCAAGATACGACCACTGGACATGGCGAACTCAGCGTCGAGTATGTTGAGGACGGAATTGTTATCCGGAAGGCGGGCTGGGAGATCGGTGGGGCCTGGGATGGCTGCTGGGAAGTCTGTTGGTGGGAGGAGAGACGGGTCTGGCAGGGGTGGTGTTGCTTGGGGATTGGAGGTGAAGTGGCTGAGGGTAGTGCCTCCGTTCATGATTGTTGAATAAGGAATGGGTAGAATAGACGGGGTCTCTTCTTGGGGAAGTGACTTGGAAGTGTCGGAGCCGTTGTTGCGAGAGAGCCGTTGAGATTTGAATATTGCRGCTGACGGAGCCATCTTTCTGAACGCGCTGTTAGCTACAGACGTGCCGCGAATGTGTGAATATCCTGTAGATGTACATTTAGGGGGGAGGGGCCGGAATTGATRCCGAGACTCGACTCAATAAGACTCTTCGGCTGATTTGGAGTCTCAAGGCTCGTTAATGAAGAAGTGGTCAGGTTGYAAGGGCTTCAAGATTTGGACTTCAAGTAGCTTTCGGCCCAAGAATAGAAGAGTACCGGACCGAAATGGACCAAGATGGTGAATATCAGGCACCGCAGAAKGCACCAAATCGGAGGATTCACTYCAGAGAAGACTTAACGCAGATGAATAYATCGCAGATTGAAAAATTAGTGCTTAACTCCAACGCTAGATGAAGTTCTTGAGCGCCTCTGTCCAATGCTAGCAACTCTTTCAAGTATCAAAACTAAAACAGACGGAAMAAAAGGGCAACGGACCGATAGTGAATCCTTAGATTCTTGATTGGGGTTGCTTCCGGAGCCGRATGGTGGGCAACTGATTGAAACCTGGCGGTTGAGTCAGTCGTCTCTGCACGAGTCTGGAAATTGGGAATAGATTTAGTCATGCCGACTCAGATAGCGCTTTCCCAACCAGATGGAAAGAATGAGGCTTTTGGATTGAAATAGCAGGCGCGACCAGTTCTGCTGCCAAGTCCGTCCAAATGTGAATTGAATTACCTCTCCCCTCGTGAGATCGACGCAAGACAAGCTCTGAACCGCTTCCCAGAACTTTGATCACAGCAGCTCCGGATGTAAAAGGGGGCGGCAAGGAGAATGGAACGTCCCAAAACGGATCTTTGCTAAAGAGAAGCAGCAATTTATACTCTCCACCTCATTGAAGCCAAACGTTTCTTTGCTCGCAGCAGTCAACAAGACTTTCTTTTGCGTTGCCCGAAAGAAATCATTGTGCTCTTTGCGAGGTAAAGGCGCTTTGCGGGAACTGTGAGCARTTGCAGCGAAGGGGGAAATTCGAGAAAGCAGCATTTGTGATCAGATCGCAGCAACAAGAGGCAAGAATCACAGCATTGGCACCCACAGCACCCTGGAAAAATGTTCTGTTGATTCCACGTATACTCTACATCTATAATCCATTATGATTACGCTTCCATCAAGATGCCTCGCAAGCGATGCCTTCAAAGAAAAGATGAAACGCCGCCCTCCTAAAAACGCCGCGCTATCGTGTCTATCATGCGCTCAATCAATCATGCTCCCGTCGGATATCATATATACAATCCTCCTCCCCTTTCTATCGTTTTGTGTACAATGTACTGGGTTGGGCTCGCTGCCTCTATAACCAGTACATAAAACCCAGCATGACGCCCACCAGTCCGATCCCCATCCCCGCGATCTCTCTTCCGCCATTGCTTCCCGAATTCTTCTTCCCCGTGGCACTAGCGCTCGCAGAAGTGCCTGTAGCCGTAGCAGTCTGACTTCCACCACTCGTAGCAGTGCCTGTTGCCTGTGTCTGGCCAATGCTCGGCAGCTTGACATTACCGTTGACGAGCCAGCCGCCAGCGGTGGAGGTAGGACATGCTGGGGCGACTGTGATGCTTGGTGTGAAAGCTGAGGATTTCACGCCRGTAGGGGTCAGCGTCTTCCATTGGGCTTGCAGGTTTGAGAAGTCTGGCGAGACGGGTGTTGGAGTTCCTGCTACTGAGTACCCGCCTACAATGTTCGTGGCTGTTGCTGCGCTGCTTGCAGAGTTGGGCGGGCCGTAGGAGATGAGGCCGTAGTTATTCGCTTCCTCGATCCATTCGTAGATAATTGCTCCTGACCACAAATTGTTCATATCAGGCCCGAAGATGGCGGCTTGGTCCTCGAAAGTGCGAGGCTGTATGGTGTTGCAGCCTGTCTCGGAGAAGAAGATGGGGATATTGTAGACTTCGGCGTAGCTGTTGAGGGTGGAGTAGCCGGAGGTTTGGAGGTTGTTATCTCCGCACCATTCGTATGCGTTCAGACCGAACATGTCGATATTTTCAGAACTGTTGGTGCCGCAAGCCAAGTAATTCTGCAACATAGGGCGCAGCTCGGCGATGTCTGCCGCAGAGTAGCCGACGGGGATCTCTCTGTATTTCTTGCTGTTCCTGTATGCCTTCAAATCTCTTGCTGCGGCCTTGACGTAGGGTGCTGCCAGGGATTGATTGTTCAGTGCGATAACCTCATTTCCGACGAAGAACCCCAGTGTGTTGTCGTAGTTTGCGAATGCATCCATGACTTTGCTGTAGCGGTCGAATTGGGTCTGGTTCCATGAGGCAACGGTCTGTATTTATTAGCAGTTGCATTTATAGATAGAAAATTAGGGAGATTCTTACWGGGTTGATAGCTGTGTTGAAGGTATCCAAGTCCACCAGAAGATAGATGCCTTGATCCGAAAACGCAGACATGCACCCATCATGATCTCCCGCAGCATTTACATGGTATACTCGAATAGTATTCGCACCCAGCTCGTTCATGAGCTTGGCATCGCGCGTGCACTGGTCGGAATCAAGGAGGGGATCGTTGTCGGTCAATTGGTACGCTATGCCTGTTCTTCATCAGCAATTGCCTCTCGCAAGAAGGTAACAAAGCTCACCCTTCATGAAAAACTGGTTGCCATCGCTATCGAAGAACTTATTCCCCACAGTTGTGATCGTGGCAATCGCATTGGTAGCACTGATAGCAAAGCTCGCAATCAGTGCGACCTTCCCCAGCGTCTTCGCGAACATCTTGTTGAAGGTGAAGCTCTTAAAACGATTGTCGAGGCGTGCGAAAAACTTTTCTTCGTTGGTGTTGCAACGACGCGTGCGCAGATTCATGCAACGAGCGTAGTGACGTGATGTTGAATTTCAATATCCTTGCCAGCAGGTAGCGACTGTCGCAACGTCTTCTTCTCTTCCCTTTTCAATCACGAAGCGCAATCGCAGCTTCTTCACACAGCCAAACGAAGGTAGCAAGCTCTAGGTTTTTTTCTTTGGTMGATCGAAAGGAAAGAGAGACCGCGCAGCAGAAAGAGATGAGGTCAGGCACGGCGTGAGGAAGATGCAGGCAGCTCTCGATGTTTCCTGCACGAGCCAGGGGGCAGCAAACAATCAGAAACAGCAGGGCAAAGCGAACGAATGAGTTGATTCATATCAAAAGACACATGGGGGCAAAGGTCCCATGGGGATGCGACAATTTGGCCGAAAATTTCCATATCTTGATAAAGCTATCTCTAGCGTTACCGAAAAAATCAGGGAACGCCGTTGCCAGCTTGCTGCATTGGGTTTAGATGATAGCTATGGCCAGGGYTGGACGCGCCATGAGTGGCTGGATAAGGGGATGGCGTTTGAACGGGCACAATCCAGTGAAACTTTCGACGGGAGGGGGATACGCTAGCAGGGGCGCAGTCGAAGAAGCTTCAAATCAAGCCAAGGTTACCTCGACAGCTGCACGTGGAGCATCAGGTGATCTGTGCATGTTCGAATATGCACGGTTTTTGTGTAAGTGAGGCTTTTTTTTCCTGCTTTCTTTTTACTAGTAAGCGAGAATCCAACAAGACGTCGACGACCCGGGACAAGAACTTCATTTGAGCTGAATTGGTTCTATGTACTTAGTCCATAAGCCCCCTTCTAGGGTCTATYCGCCGTGGACGCTACTCCCCCTCCATCATCCTCTCCATACTCGCCCACATCTCTTTCTCAACCCCCGAATCATTCATCACCCGATTCCCAACACTTGCTGGTCCRCCATCGTTGAAAGGCTCGACCTTCCTAATCACGGCACCCACCTCAAGAATCGTCCCACCGACATTCTCTTCCTTCTCAATCAAGTCCAGCATCACTTTTGCGACATCTTCTGGTGTGACCCAGCCCGGTGCATCTTTTCCAACCATTGCCATCTTTTCTGGATTATCGGTCCATAATGGAGTCAAGATCCTTGCCGGCGCAACGCCATTGACTCTGATCTTAGGGATATGTGCCGGTGGATCCTCGAGCCGGCCCATTGAGCGTACAAAGCCATTGATGGCGTGCTTCGAGGCGACATATACGGGTGTCGGGAAGTATGGCTCCTGTCCTGCGACTGAAGAGATATGAACTATCGCGCCCGGCTTCTTGCGGGTAAGGAAGTGGGATATTGACATCTGTGTCACGCGGATTGGATGCGTAAGGTTGATGTCGAGAAGGGCATACCGGGAAGCTTCATGAGTATCTCTCGAAGGCGCGGTTCCTGGAGGAATCCAAAAGTTGGACCAAGGCTGCCACGTGTCAGCTTTCTTCATGTCCGCCAGGGGTCATACGTACAGGTTCGTAAACTCCAGCGCCAGGACACACAATATCTGCTCCACCAAACCGCTCTGTTGCTACCTCAAACATCTTGTCTAGTTGCGCCCAGTCTGTAACGTCAGTTTTCTGGAACACGACTCTTGCACCTTTAGAACCCGCAGGGTGCTCTACCAACAGCGCCTGCGCCTCGGGCCGCAACGCCAGGTCTGCAATGACTACATTGCAGCCCTTCTCCAACAGAATCTTCGCAAAGCAAAAGTTGATGCCCGATCCAGCGCCAGTGACGATTGCAGTTTTGCCCTCCACATTCATAGCCATCACTCAAAGTAGCTTTCTTGACCGCTAGAATGACGCAAGGACCGCGCACTGTACTTGCGAAAGATGCTGCTGATGAGAGGGAGGAAAGACTGGCCCTTTATGTAAACTGACGATGTGGTAGATGGGTCTTACTCGGTAAGAGCAACCAACGGCCTGCGCCGCACGTCTGACCACGATGTATCACATTGCATCGTGAAGGAAGCCACGATCCTCCTGACTGACTGAAGCTTTTGTAAAGTGGGGTTCGGTACTAGCCGGCGACCCATCGAAAATCGGACACTTGACAAAGAAAGAAAGTCTTCCTTGAGACTATCGTGAGGTTGACGCGCTTGATACTTGAACGCGTTAAATGACCTTTCGAGGGACTTTGGAGCCCCTTCTGCTGTGCTACCACTGCCCTCCCACTGACGCAAGGTCTGCCGAGCCAGGATCCTGGAGACGAGCGGCCGAGGTGAGGGTTGGGTCTTGGGAACGCATGTGGTGTTCGTAAGCCAGGCGAATGAGAGGTTTGTGCGGGCTTAGGAGATTATGCAGCCTCTCGACACGTCGACTCCACGATCCGAGCACGTGCGGAGAGTTTTGTAATTAATTATTTTTTGGACAAGAAATAGCCTCTGCCAAATCAAAAGGAGCCCTATTGGTTTCTGCTATAGATCCTATAAAAATATTGTAAGAAGTGGAAATAAAGGAAATATAAATCAGATAATTCTTGTTGGAGATTTCTTGGCATTGCTCTCCCAAACCCTGAGGAAGGTTGGCCGACTCGATCTTCGTTCCTCACGATCCGGGAGTCAGCCACCAAGGCTGGTGGCTGCATAAYACCGYCACCTTAGCTGCTTCTCCTCCAAGTTTCTCCCTTCCATCCAAGCGGCCAAGTACTCCCCTTGACCAAGGCGGGGTATTGTGCTGTACAGTAGCGATATCGCTACATCGCCGGACCTGCCTCAATCGATATTGCGCTCCACCTGTCCCRCCGAGATCCGCGGTTCTGATTGCTCGACGGATATAAAACTATGACTCGCCGCATATGCAAGCCGCATGTAGCTTGAATAMCCTCAGCGCGGGGAGGAAGTTCGGCACCCCACTTCCCCGCGGATTGCCCAAAGGAGATCGTGGAGGCTTCACATAAGTACCTTCTTCCCCACCGGGTAGACATTTCTTCTTCACTCCAGACAAGTTTCTCAGTTTTCAGAGCTTCTCTTCTGTTTAGCGACCGGGGTTTAGACTTTCAACGAGCTGGTTGGATCTGAATTTTGTTCTCAAATGCCCTTCTTTCTCCTCAGTAGCATCATTCGCTTCCAATCATGACTCGAAAGTACCTGGGAGGCTCCGGYGAGAGATTGACGGTGTGGGTGAGTGGCACAATCGATCCTTATCATCCAGAGATAGTGCTGGAGGTGCATGGTATGCTTCTCAAGACGACTGGAGTCAACGTCGCTCGTTCTTCCAATTGCTAGTCAATRTCGATGTTCCACATCAAGAAACTGATCATCCCAGATCTCAATGGCTGCCTCAACTGTCCTCGTCTTCTATGGCTATGATCAGGTAAGTCTCCCGTTCTAGAAAGAAGTTCTTGCTAAGGGCAAAAGGGGGTCTTTGGAAACGTCCTCGTCGGAGACGACTTCCTACGGACCATGTCATACCCAAGCACCTCGATGCAAGGCACCCTGACCAGCGTCTACAACCTMGGCTGTTTCTTCGGTGCCCTGTCCACAATCTACACCGGCGACATACTCGGCCGCCCTAGAGTCATCTTRCTAGGCAGCACCATAATCGCTMTCGGAGCAGTCATCCAAGCTGCAAGTTACAGCGTAGCTCAAATGCTAGTCGGCAGAATCGTTGCCGGTGTTGGTACGGGCATGAATACGGCGACGGCGGGCGTATGGCAAGCAGAGACGAGCAAAATGCGAAGCCGCGGAAAACTGGTCATTATCCAGATGGCAAACTGCATCACCGGATTCTGCATCTCCAATTGGCTCACTCTGGGCTTCTCATTCGCATCCGGCAGCGTCGCCTGGCGCTTCCCTCTTGCATTCCAGATCTGTAAGTCCCTCTCTTCCAAGCTCTCGACCTTCACTAACAAATTCTAGTCTTCACAGCTCTAATCTGGCTCCTCTGTCCCTTCCTCCCCGACTCCCCGCGGCTGCTTATCCGAAAGGGTAAACACGAGGAAGCTTTGGCCGTTCTGGCAGCGCTCGAGGGACACGGCGCCACCACCTCTTCCCCAAGTGTAAAGACCCAATTCCACATCATCAAGTCGGTCCTGGATCGCGAGCACATGAATACGTACACATGGGCTCAACTCCTGACTGGGAAGGGGCCGAGTGGAGTGCTAAGACGGATGATTCTTGGCGCGTGGATGCAGGCTATGAACCAGATCAGCGGGATTAACGTGACGAGTTATTACATGACTTATGTTTTCATTCATGCATTGAACATCTCTACTCTACGGTACGTCTCCTAAATTTCCTCCACTCTTGTGTCTTGGAAAAGCTAACGATAAATGTATCAGTGCGCGCATCCTCGCCGCTGCCGGCAGCGTCGACTACCTCCTCTTCTCCATCCTCGCCTACTTCGTCATCGAGCGGTACGGGCGACGCACCGTCATGATGTCCTCCGCGGCCGCCTGCAGCACCTGCTGGGTAATCATCGCCATCGTGCTCGGGCTGACCGCCCGTGACCCTTCAAATTCCTACAACTACGGCGCCGTCGCCGTCTCCTTCTTCTTCGCCTTCTTCGCCTCCTTCGGCATGGGCGTTCTGGGTATCCCGTGGCTCTACCCAACGGAGATCAACGCGCTAGAGATAAGGACGAAGGGCGCAAGTCTGGCCATGGCGACGAATTGGATCATGAATTATATGGTGGCGGAGGTCACGCCGAGCGGGATTGCGAATTTGGGGTGGAGGTTCTGGATCATCTGGGCTGTTATCTGCTTCTCGTTCATCCCCATCACATACTTCTTCTACCCCGAAACGGCCAACCGGTCTTTAGAAGATATAGATCGTTTCTTTGAAGGCAAGCCGGGATTGTTTATACATAGGAATAAGATTGCGACGCAGTTGAGGCGGCCGAGTGTGTATGAGGAGGAGGATCGGAAGATTGCGGAGATGGAGGGGAAAGGAGGAGAAGGGGAAAAGGATGGGTCGAGGGTGGAGGAGGTTAAGGCGTGAATTGCATGGAGGGGGCTGAGGGGTTGGGGTATGAAAGKGAGCTCTCAAGCTGAGTATAAACGGTATCGGCAAAGACGCGAGCATCCAACCGCTACTCGGTGGACAATCCGATGCTCCTGAAGATATAGGATTCCGAGAATTAGATTCATCGAGATCGATAGTATAGACTTTGGAGGGCAGTTCCCRCCCAAACTTTACTCTATTGATTTCATCGCATCTTCCAGCTGCTGTCAATCAACCCYTCACTGTCATTCTCCTTTGTTTGTCCATAACCTCTTCCAATTCCGGCACACAGCGATTCAATTATCAACCGCCAGCGATACATGAGCTCCTCTTTGGTGTTTGATTCTTCTTCACAAGATTACTGCACCGCRCGGCCTCAACACCACATCGGTGGTATGATCAGAGAGGCTTTTGCTTTTTCTAGCAGGCGATGAAGGGGTCTATATACCCCACGTCCCTTTCCTCTCCCTTTTYCCCAGCTTATTTAGTATCCGCAATGTAGTGAGYCACGCTCAACCCATACCCCCTTCGTGTCGGTCGGGCCAACACGAACTCTCTACCCATATCTGGTTCTCCATGTATGGAGTAGCAGCATTTGCTATTACAAAGAGAACACCGTTTATCCCCGATGCTGCWGGCTAGGTGGTCTCTGCTTTTTCTCCAACTATTAGGTTATGGATGATGGAGAAGGTTGTCGTCGGACAGAATATTGTGCAAGGCCAAAAGAAGAGGTAATCCCCTAATAGGATCTGGCATGTAGGCAGCTTTATTCAAAGTCCAATGCAAGGGCTAGGTTRGGTTGTAAATTCTTGAAGAAGTGAAGCTATTCGCAACCTATATAGGTTTCAAGCCTGYCACGTGTTTRGYCACATGCAGATCGATTCACYYCGTCACAATATACTGTCGGTGGAGTGGGTGCTGTCATTTTCGTCTATCGTTCGTTCGTTGCAATAAACAATTGAAATCACACGACCTCCAAGTCCTCCTAATATGCTCCATGCCGTGTTCAATATGCTATGGAGATAAAGCTACGTTGGTCGCTGGATTCTAGGATCACCACGACACCATGAAACTGATACATCGTGCGAATTTCTCCTAAGCAATCCACACTTAKTGCGTGATGATTTCATACTCGTAGCCTGGGGAMTCTCGAGGCGCGACTTATTCACCACCGCTGGGACCCAAGGAGTTCCTTCCACTTTTGCTAACGCCGAAATCACCCAAGGTCTAGTCACTCTTTCTCTGAGCCGCTTGTCAGCAAGATGAGGATTGGGTTTAAAGCTGCTCGAGATCTTGAACTTGTTGACTTTGTCAGATTTACAATGGGGATTGACGAAGGCATATGTTTGTYCGACAGTATAATAAATAAYAAATCATRCCTATTCTTGAGCTGCTGAGGCAGTGTGTGATGCATCACAMTTTGAATACWGCTTYCTTTCAGCTGKRAATTTGCAATTGYTATCACTGAGTRCTTTGCTGTCAAGATCCTATCTATGTACTCGTTCAACTCTTTTCTGATCTCGATAAATGTGTCACGGCCAGATGTCTAGGGTCTCGAAACGAGTAGCATGACTTGGGCTTGCAATGTTTGTCATCCGAGAACAGAGCTCCATACTATGTTGGTTCTTTTTCGAAAATTGATATGTGCGTTAGCAGTGTACGCTTCCAGTGTATTTTAGGTGAGCCTAGGAAATCTTCTCCGAACACACCCAAAAAGTGCAACTTCGATCGTGTGACGGCTGCTGTGGATTCAATGAGCCACTAAAGTGCCTTTCACTGAAAGTATATATTTCTTGGGTTGTCTGACGCGCTAGCACCATCCAAAAAATCCAAAATTTCATACCGACTCATGGACTAGCGTGGTCTGATGAGCAGATCCTATTGAGGCAGCTGCTTGTTGGTCTGACAGCCTGGTAGTACTTTTTGCTACCTATGCTATTAGTTATGTCTCAATTAAATGGCAACATGATATCTGTCACAAAATCGGTTGTTGCCAACAAGTGAACTACCGTTATTCATAATGCGATGAAAGATTTCAGCCTCTCTCAGTCTTCTTTCTCCTGTTGCACCCCACGCTTCCCGCTTTCTTGTAGACCTCTAGTTAGCAAAAGAAAATAGGATTGATGCTTCGCCACAGTGTTCTAAATAGTATTTAAGCGTATTACTAGCGCGCGTATTGAGGCTTCTGCACTATTGTCAGTATTGTATTCTAAGGTTTATATATACTAATAGGCATATCCAAAAATATATATATTACTGGTAATATATTAAATATTAATATTATATGGCATATACCATTAGTTATAAAAGTAATATTATTTCTTTGCAAAATCCATATTAAAATCAATATATTTAATATATTAATTAAAAAAACTTTAATTTCAAAAAAATAAAAAGGCCAAAAATACATTAAAAAACACGTTAATTAATTTAAATTAAGCATTATTAGGCATTAATTCGCCAATAAAATATAAATAGTTTTAAAATTAATAATTTTTTTTTATTATTGTTTTTAAAAGTTTATTATTATTTTAATTACTAAAGTTTATTTAAAATTTTAAATATTTTAAGGCTTTAATTGTTTTTGGCATAAAGCAATTATAGCAATTTAATAATATTAATTTAGCGTTGGAAAAGATATATTTGCATTTAGTGCTTATATAAGAAACTATAAATAAATTAAAAGCTATTTTATTAAAATTTAAATAAACATTTTGCTAAATCTTTTCCAACTATTAACCGCGCAAATCCTTAATATCATCAATAGAAAAAAGAGAAATATAGTATTAATATTCATTTTACAATAATTTATTAGCTTTTTTGCTTTAAAAATAAACAATAAATATATTTTTAAATAACTTAAAGGCTTAAATTTAAAAGTTTGTTTTAATCTCCGAAGATTTATATTAAAATCGCTAAAAAATTTTAATTTTAAGGTACTATTTAGTAAACCAATTAAAATACTCGGCACCCTACAATTTCTTAAAATAAAACTATTTCTAGGTAGGATTAAGCATTATAGTAGTAATATAAGTAAAAAATTTTTCAATTAAGGTATAATACTTATTAAGCTTTTTTTAATTTAAATTAAGCATAGAACTAAAATATAAATTATTTATATATTTTATTTATTAAAGTTATTTTTATTTTCCTAAAAAAACAATAGTATAAAACTTATTTTCTTTTATTTAAATTAATCCAAAATGAATTTTATTATTAATAATATTTTTTCTAAAGTTATTTTAAGGCTTTTAATAAATTTTATAGTATTTTTTAAAATTTTTAAAAACTTATAAATCTTTTTTAATTATTGTTATTTATTATTACTAAAATAATTTTAAAATGGTATATAATTAGGGAATTTGAATTATTACTATTAATAGGCTATTTTTACTTTTAATTTAAAAAAAATTTCAATAGTTTAAAACCAAAATTCCTAGTAAATAAAATTATTAAAAAAAATCCTTTTAAAAAAAAACTTATTCTAAATTTAAAAATATTAAAGAAATTTATAAAATTTAAAATTAAAATTATAAACCTTTTTAAAAAAGTTATATTTACGCCAAATTACTAATTAATACTTATTAGCATTAAAAGCTTTATTATTAGTTATAAGGTTATTCTCTATAAAAAAATTTTCTTTATTTAAAAAAAATATAAAAAACTTATTAATAAAATTATTAATATAACTAAAATAACAAATTTAATAATATTAAAAATCTTAATATATTCTAAAATGCTTTTTAAATATTATTATAATTAATATAAAAATCAAGGCAGTAAAAAAATATATATAATTAAAAAGTTTTAATACTATTAAGTTTATATTTAAAGCATTATTATTTATAAAATAACTAAAATTACTTTAAACTTTAAAATACTTAATTTTTTTAAAAATAAACTTTATAATATTAACGCTAATATAAAGCCTATATATTTTTTTTAAAGCTAAAGTAATCCAAATTATATTATTATTTTTATTTAAATACTAGTTATTCATATAATAATAAAAATATTTATTAAAAGTAGTTTAATTATTAATAAATAAATGGATTTTACTTTTAATATAAGCTAATTGGTTAATTTAACAAATAAATTACTTCTAATAAATACAAATAACCCAATTTTAAATAATATTGCTATAAGTGGAAATATAATTTTTAATAATTTTATTAATATATTTAAAAATAGCGCAAAACTTTTTATATTCTATTATATGCAAAAGGACATTATAACAAATAAACCAATATATTATAAAAATCTTAAAAACATAAAAATTAATAATATAATTAAAAAAAACTTTTTTATTATTAATCTAAGCAAAAATACAACGGCATTTAAATCCAATAAATTATTTAGCATAAAATATCGCCTATTTAATAAAAATTTAAATATACTTTTAATATTTCTAATAATCTATTATTTTATTAATATTATAATATATTTTAAAATAAGCCTTAATAATGCAAATATTACTTAACTTAAAATAGGCCGTAAAACAACGCTGGTATTTCCACTAAACTCTGCCTTTTTTATTAAAATAAATAATATTAATATTTTCATTGGGCATATACTTCCAAACCCAACTATGACAACAGCGAACTATAATAAAACTTACTGGACTAGACGCTGGCCCTGAATTACCTAAAAAAAATCAATAAAGATTACTAAAAATAAAATAATATTTATTTAAGATTTATATTACTTTAATAAACGAAATTAACGAATTAATATATATAACATTAATAAAAACTTTATTTATAATTTTTATTACAGCAACATTAACAAAAATAATATTGTTTCTACCCGCAAACAACGCAGAATCAATGTTTTCTTTATTTAATAGAAAATTATCCTATATAAATTTATTCTAGCTTCTAAAACAATAACCCGTAGCCAACAATATAATCAAAAAACAATAATATAAATACTAAAATAAAACAATAATAACAATAAAAAAATATAATAAAAATTCTATAGAAATTAGAGAAAAATAAAAAAGAATAAAAAGGATTTATATAAACAAAAAAGCTTTCAATAAAAAAAACTTTCCTCTAAAATAATTATTTTACATTTATCTATATATACAAAAACTATTACTATAAAAATTTATATAAAGTTTTTTATTAAATTCTCGTATTTTATATATAAACTTAAATAATTAATTACGCAACCATAAAATCTATAACTCACGGAATACTTCCGGCGGCGGCAGCGGCGGCAATAGCAACAGCAAGTATTTCATTAGAAATAAATTTATAAAACCTAAAAATAATTAAAAATATTTATTTACTTTTAAATCTAGTTTTTAACTTTTTTAATTATACATTAAAATAAACTAACTTTAGGAAAAGTGTGTTAAAATCATATTTTAAAGTTTTTGGTGTATCAATGAAGCAATGCTAATACTATAAGACCAGAAAAATTACATAAATCTATTTAAATAAATACTAGGAATTATTAACTAAGCTTTTATTTTAATTTATTAAAAAATTAAAAAATATAACTATAAAAAAAAAATTAAAATTATTATTATATATTTTATTTTTTAAATAGTAGATTTACCGGCATTATAAAATTTTATATTTTATAAGGCTTAATTTTAGATATTCTAAAATTATATTAAAATAATTAATTTAATGAAAATTAATAAATTACAAAAAAATTAATAAAATCAATAAAATTAAAAAAATTAAAAAAAATAAAAAATAAAAAAATAAAAATAATTTTAATTATAAATCAATTAATTTAATATTAAAATCCAAGTTTTTAATTGGTTGCAGCCCCATACTAAAGCTTTTTCCAAGGTTTACCACCAAAAATGCTCTCTATATTATAATATATTGCTAATAATATCATATTTGGATTTTTATATTATTTACGGCCGTAGATATGGCCCTTAATATGTATTACTTGCCATACGTGTTAACTTCTCTTTACTTATCACTAAAGTGGGGCGTAGGCTTAAATACGGAAATACTATTTCATACACTGCTTCGCCAAAATCATACGCAGATCTCTTCTTTCATCGTAGCTGTGGGATTTCGAGTGTACGGCTCATGTAACTTTACTGTGCTTGGAAACAATGAAGCTACTGTCAGCCTTGACTTAATCGTCAAGATTTGCACTGCTGTCGCGAAGAATTACCGCACATCATGAGGAACTGATTCAACTGTAGGAATTAATTGGAGAATCTATCCAGTTGATTCAGTTTGGYCGCCTCATTAGATAGATAGATAGATAGATAGAGAGAGGTCTACTCCATGCTCCATCTTTTCAGCCAACATCTTATCTTAATGTGTTTCCGTACAGCCTCAAGCTCAGGAGACACTTATATTCTAATTCGACTGCAGAGAATAAGCTGCTTCTTCACCTCGTCTTCAGTGCGAATGAAAATGAATTATGAAATAACCACATCACGTTCAGCTTGGGCTCGAAAGAAGTTTAAGATCCTAACTACGTTATGGGGATGGTAGTAACGCGAAGGTAGACGCTTCAACCACGTCAAGTGACGAAGATAATCTGCGGCAGACRACTGGCTTTGTATGAAAACTCTAGTGACCAAAAGTTGTATTTTTTACGCTCTGATGCTTTCGCCTTATTTCAACTTTAAGATCACAGCTTGAAGTTTCGTTTGCTTTCCACAGACTCACTGCTGTCAATCCTTTGATTTGGTCGTTTCTAAAATCCCAAAACCTCATTCAATTTCCGCAAGCAATTCAAATTTCATGCCGAAATAGATGATGCGCTCATAGAATCAAGCAAAGGCTGGCTCCCCGTAGACCCCTTTGCTCAAAGTCGTTTATTTATCTTGACTCTCTTTATAGCTCTTCCTATCCCTCAAGTGATATTTGACGAACGGTCCCCTCCGCCAAGCTCAGATAATGAGATCTCGAATTGAGCCTCATAAATCACTTTATGGAGTGACACCTTTGCAGCCACTAATACAAAACTGACCTTGGTCTCGATATTTGAGTACATCTGGGCAGCCTGCTTGCTGGTCCAAGCATGTGTTGGAGCTTGGGAAGCACCATCCTCTCTCGAAATAATCCTGGTTTTGAGCCTCTCCAGTATTCCAGGAGCAGGGGTAGGATTCTCGGAGTCTCAAGACGCGCTGCTATCAAGAGTCTCATTATTGTCGACTTAAATCCTGCCAATTTGCTCGAGAACCTTTTCCCCCTTTTTTTCGGCTTCGATTCTCGTAATGAAGATCCCGGACCGCGCCGATTAAGACGCATGTTTGATAGCGGGTGGGTGTATTGCTTTATGGCCCTAGAGTGAGGTTTGATCGAGTTCGATTGATCTGTTTACAATTCAGCACTAATTTACATCTCTAGAGTTGAGATTGAGTTGATGTCCTAGCGGCCGAAGTGTTATAGAGATGCTACAGTACCCACTTAACCCCCTTTTCTAAGCGAGAGGAGCTATCAGAATCAGCCTTTTGGGGCTTGGCTTTTTGGAGTGTGACCTAAGAAACTACCACAGCTCTCTGAAACTCACGGGCGCTACGGAGTACTCGATGCCCTATGGAGAACTACTAACCAATGTCCCGCGACTCCGAAATACGGCTTAATAAATAGGGATTTCATGCATTTTATAAGGGCAGTTCAGTAGTTAACTTTCAAGAGGCGCATCGGCCCGGCTGCTGTGTAACTTGAATGAGAAAGCGGGGCTATAGCAACGATCYAAAGGCAAGGTGGCTGATAAAGAGTCGCAACAGGGCAGAAAAGGACATCTTGGCATTGACTTACGGTAGAAAAAATGGACATCCTCCAGCAAAGTCAGACTCTAATCCGATATTCGCTGGTTTCATTTTAGCCTCTGGACGTGAGCTGCTGCTGCTTTAAATTGAGCCGAGCTTGAGCCAAGCCTCAGCAAAGCCTGGGCATCCTGAGCACGCCCCCAGTCAGCCTATGCACCATAATATGGAGCTCTTTTTTGCTTCAGAGTGGCTGACGGTGGCAGTGCKCTTAAATATCCAATCCCAAACCGCCACGACATTGCCCTTGGCGGCTTGGCCAGAAATGCAAATGTTGATCAATAAGGCTGTGAAGATGCACCTGCGAAAAGAGAATGCCTTCATCATTTCAGAGATCATCTTAATTMTGCTACATGATCGAAAAGCACAACAGCCGATCATGACTTTAATACAAATCCCCTTCAGTGGATTCAAGGCGATTRGGCTCCTTAGAAGCGTGAACTTAGAGGTCTACCAAGCCTTATTCGATGACCATACTGAACCGGTCGGGATGATTGCAATCATCCAGGCCTTTGGACTCCTAAAGCCAACCAATGCCGCAATTGATACTTGGAATCAAAGATGGAATCTRTCCACCTTACGATGGAAGCTCAAGGACACAGGAATCGAATTCCTGACAGGGAAGAGCACGGTGACTGCAGAGACGAGTAAGACAGCAGATGGCGAGRCCACGCTGATGATATTGTCTCTTCTCTTAGACTCACTTGAGCTAGATAGTGTCGACGAGATTGCGAAAGCTTATTTTGACACTATTCCCGAGTCGTTGGTCCCTATCAAGCCACGCCGCGCACAGATTACCAGTCTACTTAAGGCTGTACAGTCACAGGTCTCTGGGGTCAGTTGGAGAGATCTGATTGAGGATGCAGAGAGGGTTGTCAACGAACTACAGGTGATGGAGAGTCGATTCGACTCGGGGATCTCGAGGTCGCCAGACCAGCAGTTTGATATATCAGCAGAGTCAATGGCTACCTAYTATCAGGCTCTATGCACTATTACCCRTTTTCCCGAGTATCACTGCGTCCTCAAGACTGTCGGGAGCCTTGTCTTACSATATGCTCTGGCCGCGCTAATTTGTGGCCTTCGTGTCTGCGTTATTGTGGATGGCCAAGTCATCCATGGAGATTCCTCTGCAGGACAGTGGCAGGTACTGCTGGAAAGATTTGTGAGTCGAGGACATCCTCCGCTCACGAACATTAAACTTGGACGGAAGCTCGAAAACATTCAAGACCTGCTCGTTGTTGACGAAGTGGGATTGCCACGCGCTAATAGAATTCCCGTCAAAGGTCTCGGAAAAGCCTCAACTGTGGGGCAAGGTCTTAATACATCAGAAGCAGAGGAGCTTATCGTATGCGCTGTATGCATTGCAACAAGGGCGTTGATGGATATGAAGCGAGAGTGCAAACCGTACAGCAAGCTCAGCTACGACTCAACACTCTATGGAGGTAGTTCTGATGACCTGGAAGAGGTTCGTGTAGGACTCGATCTTACTTCTACCCAGAATCCTGTTCAGACACACATCAGCATTCCGGCATTAGCCTTGTGGTGGGACTGCTCCGAGAAACAGGCGAAGACCCTGTACGACCGTGCCCTTGAACACCCAATGTTCTTAGGAGATCAGAAAGGGTGGGATAAAATTGAGTTTGGGAAACAAGTGATTGGGAAAATTGCGAAGTTCGAAGCCTCTGAGAACCAGACGCAGTTGTATAATGCTACACTTGGACCTTGCTCTAGGGGTGATTACACAAAGTTGCTCCGCTATCTAACAAGCCAAATTGTCCTTATCTCCTTCCTTAGGTTCAACGACATATCGGGATCTCAAATTCGAGTTCGAAGTAGTTGCAAACCATCCATGAGCCCCATTGGAAAAATTATCAACGGAACATTTATTACTTCTACCGTTGGACAAGCGGATGTCTTAGCAAGTTGGTACTATTGGCTTCAAGGATCTATGCCGAAAGATCTTGCGCGCATCGAAGCACTTTCGAGTGATGGATTTATAATCTATCGCAGCCTTTTATTAGATCTATCTTTAGACCCACAGGCGTGTGAGATGGTCATCGTCCAACCAGGTCATATCCTTTTCGACAAATCTCGTTTTGACACAATCCTTGGCAGAGAGGAGGRCTGTAATGTGATCGGACATCCGCAGTATAGGAAATCAAGGGCGGATCCGTTTAYGTTGAGTTCTACCGACAAAACCGGKCGAGTTGATCTGTTTTGGGARATACGGAACACGGACAGAGTGTTAGAAGTCGGCCTGCATCTTGAAATTGGAAGCTCCGTAATGATCGATGCGTCAGTTTGCGATATAGCAGCTCGGAGTTGGAACCTGGTCAGTGAGTTAAATAGTATTTAAGCGTATTACTAGCGCGCGTATTGAGGCTTCTGCACCACTTCCAGTACCGTATTAGGAAGCTGACACATACACCAGCTAATAGGAAAGGCTTGTATGTATTACTGGCCGTATACTATTAATCCAATTCAGGGGTATCCGGGGCCCTGGTCGGACCTTGGTCGGGCCCTAATCGGGCTTGATCTGCCCCAATTAGGAAATAAAAAGGCTAAAATACGTTAATAAATGCATATTTTAAATATATTTTAGATACATTTCCATATAATAATATACTGCCAATAATACCATATCTGGGCTTTTATATTATTTACGGCCGTAGATATGGCCCTTTATACATATTATTTGCTATATGTATCAACTTTTCTTTACTTATTACTAAAGTGGGGCGTAGGCTTAAATACGGAAATACTATTTCATATACTAAACCTGGTTTATRATGGTAGAAATTGGGACTGCTCTCATGGAAGTGGTAAAGYATGCCTTGTTCAAGGGGAAAAGATAGAAGAGCTCACTCCAGGGAATGAACTCGAGCTTGAGGTAAGCAGAGAATGGACACCGATGAGATTGTACAGGTCGTATGAAAACGAATTGGGCCAAGTTGCTTGTCTCTTATCTACGGAGAAAAGAGGCATGGTGAAGACGGAAGCTTGTCTTCGCTGCTGCCTTTCTTACTCCCAGGAGAAAGGCCTAGACTATCTCATTGACTAACGACTTTGCTGGACTCGACCAGCGGATGAATGATCATCCACTCAGCTTTAATAACTCTATGTGAGACTGTTGCGACTCCCACCAAGTCCTGGTAAAGCGGTGGCGTAGACAGTAGCACGCCAAGCGAGCCGCGGCAAACATTTGTCTGTCTAATATCCATGAGGGTTACGCTCCTTACAGTACTTAATTTAAACGCCTGAGGGTGGGTCTCGATGCCTTTTGCGAAATCGAATACTTGATAGGGCTGAGAGAGGAACTCAGCTGGAGCGAATAGCGCCTTTGCCAGTCAAATTGGGGTATTTTGTTGCCTCTAAGCTGCATGCTTACTATGCATATTACGCATCCCGCCCAACCCCGGCCCCCTCCCAGCCTGCTGACAGGTGTGGTAGCACAGAGCTTCTCAACAAAATACAAGCCCAAAAACAAAGATACAACTCAGCTTTCATAGAAACTTGAGTTCAACATCCGCTAGACAGACTATGCTTCTACACTCGTGGAGGCTTCCGGCAAAAAGCTCCTCAGCGGCGATACTAGCTCTGCCAGTAAATAATATCCGAAATGCCGATTTCGGTGCCCCCCACCCCAACTTATTCGATAGCCGGTAAGGCAAGACCAGGAGTTGTGGCAGGCGCATTCGTGATAGGCGTATTTACGGGCATTTCGACAATTCTTGCAGCAATCCGCGTTGTCGTTCGCTGGTACAGGAGAGGCCGCTTTTATCTAAACGACTATCTTTTGGTTATGGGATCTGTTTTGGCAACCACTCAAGCCATATGTGAAATCGGTGTTGAACGTCAGGGAGTGGTAGGCCATCACATCTCTGAAGTGCTGGAACTTGCACCGGAACGGTTTCCTGTTACAATAARAGTGAGTCTATCGTCCCTCTAGACCTCTTGTATCTAAGTTAKTTCAGATGGTACTCGCTGGCGAATTCCTCTGGGCAATAGCGCTCGTGTGCATCAAGTTATCTATTCTTCATCTATACGTCCAGRTTTTCGGGCAGGATCGCAAGTTTCAGTGGGCCGCAGGGATACTGGCAGCTATAGTGATCATGCTAGGGATTGCCTCTGTAGCCCTGACGATTGCCGATTGTATTCCTTTTGCTGCCTACTGGAAGCCCGGGCTTCCTGGTGCTCGTTGTGCCCCACTRGGTCCTCCTTTCTTGGCTACAGCAATTGGCAATTTGATTAGCGATATCATGATTCTGATTTTGCCAATGCCAAAACTATGGGGCTTGAATTTGGAAAAGGGCAAAAAAATAGGAGTGATGATGATGTTTGGCATTGGCTTCGGGTTTGTAATTAAGTCCTCAGAAATTCGTAAGGAGCTAAATTATATAGTGTTTGCGGCACTAGCGCCTGGCGTATCAAGGTCATCCGACACTACGATCAGTGAGGGAGTTAGTGTACGTCCGTAATATGGTGGCGCGTATTGAGGGTATTGACACCACCCCCAGTACCGTATTAGGAAGTCTGCACGTATTACGGCCAATAGGAAGCCTGTACGCATCACTGTCAGTAGTACTAATACGGAGCAATATTGATTGGGGGCCAGGTTTCCAATTTACCCCTTAATAAAACCCTTGGCCTCCCCCTGGCTACCCTGGCCAACCCTGGCCAACCCTGGCTAACCTTATATTCCGTATAATTAGTATATTGCCCAGTGATACCGTATTCAGAGCTTTTTATTACTTACGGCTAAGCATACGGCTTATTGTACGCATCACGGCCCGTATCCGTATTTTTGACCTTACTTACCACGTAGTGGGGCGTAATACTAAGTACGGATACACTAACTCCCTCACTGACTACGATTTTCTCGATATATTCTACGGCCTAGTAGGCCTCGGTGTGTCTACTGCTCTCGAGCTCCACCTTGCAGTTATCGTAGCCTGTGTTCCCGTTATTCGTCCAATATTTGCACACGTCCCATGCTCTTTCAAAAGTATCAGAGCCTATAGAACTCGACGGGGTACAAGGAGCGGGATCGGGAGCGAGTCGAAGGGCTTGGGCATGATATCGAGCCAGGCATTTCCCAAGCCCAAACCTACTCAGAGCCAATTGGATAGAAAGAACTTCACGAAGCTGTACAATCATATATATCCTATGTCAGATCTGAATACGAGGACGGAACTGACTATTCGTGGGGGCGAAGAGGAGAGGAGAGAAAACCGGAATCTTGATAGGGAAGCAGAAGGCATTCCTGGCATTGAGATTACTACGACGTGGAATGYGCAGCACCAAGATGATCAGGTCTGACGTTGACATACAATATRTGTGGACGTAGAAATGAGTTTTCTTCTGCAAGAAGTTCATCATCCGCATTCTTGGATTCTCGCAATGCCACGCGCCGCAGGACACCAAGGKTTTGAAGCCTGAGTCACCGGCGGAGCTGCAGCGTYGAACAATGCTTGATCCCAGCGTGATTCAAGCTAAYCCCCATGGAACCAAATCAATCAGTTCCGTCTTCTACGAGGCTGACAACTTTTCCCTATGAAGGGATGTGTCAGACCATGCCAAACAAGCTGGGGAATCARGTTGTCAGGCGATCTGMATTCTTTCCGAAGGCAGTACACCCTGAAAAGTACTTTTTCCAAGGTCCCAAAATATTGTGACGCTGTGTCAAAAGCGTGGAAGGTCATCGGGGAGGGTGGTGCTGCAGTATGCAGACTTTAATATCAGRATCCGAATCCAAATTAATGGGCAGACTGAGATTCATCTGTTTGGTTACTATACGTGACCTCTAAACTTCTGAAGTTCAGGCTCGAAATGAATGATATCAAGAAAGAGACAAGCCGCTGCCTCCTGAAACTCTTTCAGATGCTTCGTGTCCGGAAACTCAGACTTCTTTTCTACGTTGAAGGCCGGCACGTCAATATTTTAAATTTCGGATGGGAAATTTATCCGGGTCTCCGGCACATGCTTGAAACTCTTGGATTGGGAAAAGCATAAAGGTGGCGAGCACGACTGGGGGCGAAGTTGTTCTATTTATGTTAATTGGAATGGAGGCTGAAGATGGGAGGATCATCAGATGATATTGTGAGGAAGCACCGCGGCAGTAGAATATGAGGGTTGCTAAATCGAGAACCCTATTAGCTAAATCAAAAATTAATTTAATTTAATTAAAATAATTATTTATATAATATAAATTTTTAATAGAATATATATAGAAAATTATGTATTTATATTATTATATATTATATTTAATATATATAAATTATGTAATTTTTATTAAAAAATTTTTCATTGTATATTATATTTTTTATAATTTATAAAAAGTGTAACTATTTTTAGTTTCCGTATTTTAAATATAATTTCTTAAAGTTTTGCTAGATTTTTTTATTTTAAGTATTTAGTTTATTTGGCTATAAAATAAATTGTTTTTTTTTGGCTATATATCTAATAAACTTTCTATTAATTAATATTTTTTAATATAATAAAAAGCATTAATAAAACTCAAAAGCAGTAGTGAAAAAAAAAGCTCTAATAGGCCTAGGAAATTATTTAAAAAAGTTTTTTTTGCTGGGCAAAGCAGCGATTAAGTAAGAAGCATATAGCGGCGGTAGCGCCAACGGCGGAATTAAAAATAGCTTTATTTTTGGTAGCGGCAATAATGTAGATATAAAGTTTTCGGAATTTAATATAATAGATAGGCGTAAAAAACAAAAAGAGTACACTACATTAGTCCTAGCGCAGTTCTCGATTTAGCTGACAGGGTCTCGATTTAGCAACCCTCTAGAATATTGCTTTCCTCCTATTTTACTTACAAAATCAGGCGCCCCAATATTTCGAGGGTAAGCGGTGTACTTCTGAGACTGTTTCGGAAACGGACATGCTTCGTTGCTCGATTCCTTTGTTCTTTTGTCCCACAATTTGGCTGCTTCATTTTACCTTGTCCCGTGCCAGATTGAAAACTCCTTGGCTGAATTCACACAATTTCTCGTTTTCATTGAATACCGTTTGGTAAAGATGGCAAACGCATCTTCTCGCAAGGGATGAGCGCCTAGCCATGCGTCTCATTCTCGACTCTTCCGAGACAACAAGCCTACTGCCAAGCAATAACTTTCCCGCAACACGACTTTCTACGGGCTGGGATACGAAGTAGGCTCTTGAGTCTCTCAGGGAAATCCCACAATCCACTCAATTTTCGGTAGGTTTCTTTCAAGTGATCCAGATACCTACTAACAAGACATCCCCTTTAGTGGCACTCCCGGCATCTTCTACCCAAACAAAGAAMCAAGATCCTCAAGAAATGACTCAGTCAACGAAGAAACCACAATYACATTTCAACCTCTCGGAGAAGACCATGGAGTCCTTCAAAGAAATGGGCGAGAACGTTATAGGACAAATTCGAGACCTGCATTTCCTGTACTGGTAAGCAGCTGTTACCCTCCTCCTGTCTCCTACTTACAAGTTTCAGCCCAGAGYACGGARCCGCAGACAGAGCAGCCGCGTCGGACTATTTGCGCCGTCTATCCTGGAAACTCGTCGATTTGACGCGCTTGGAAAGCTTGACACTCAGCATTTAYGTCGACGAGTCCATCCTCTTCATCTCCATATTCCCAAAGATCGCTAAGAGTTGTCCAAGATTGAGAAGCTTGAGGATCGAATTCCACAATACTTCGCCTCTTGACTGGGAGGAGTTAGAGAAGGAGATGGAGAACAAGGTGGAGAAGGAGCTTGGCGTGGCTTCGAAGTCGAGGAAGTTCATGTTGAATAAGCGACCGGCAACATTACTGATTTGGACGTGGACGAAAGAAGAAAATAGGTGGGTCAAGACGTCTGGCGTGGAGCCTAGGCCGGATCCTAGGACTAAGCGTGCATGGAAAGGCATAGATAGTATTCGACGGAATTATCTTTGGCCTTTTGAACCAGTGTAATTAGTTGTAGGCATTGTTCACTACCRGTCGATTTACGAGGCCAATTTATCGGTTGACCTTATTAGTCTTAAATCAAATCAAGAGCATGTTCTCAAATTGTTTCTATGGTCAGTATAATCTCTCCAATACCAATTTTCCTGCATTACGCCTTGCCCCAGGGATGTACAACAACCTGCGTGACCGGCTTCCCATCAGCATACAAATCCAGCGCCTCATTGATCCTCTCTGCATACAACCCTTCAATCACCCTATACTTTGGAATCTTGACCCATCCTTCCGTCACACCTTTTCCAATCCACTCCCAGAACTTCTCCGTWTCATCCTCTCCCCAATTATTCGTCGCCACATTCATCGTAGCAATCCTCACCTTCAGCTTCCCCTGCTCGACTAGCATCTCTGCAGCATTCCCAAATCGATGCAAGGCAGCGATTCTTGCTTCTTTGTCTTCGGCTACGAGAGAGGTGGCGAGCTCGTATGTCCAGCTCGCACAGTCGTATACGTGCGTGACTTCTTCTTRGCCGCCTAGGATGGAGTATATCTTGCTAATGAGTTCGTTCTGCGGCAAGTGTCGATCAAGGAAATGTGTAGCTCCTAGCTTGAGGAGATCTTTCTCGTTCGGAGGGGAGGCGGTAACGACTATGGTGCCAATTCCGACGTGTTTCGCGAATTGGATAGCTAGACGTCCGCAATTTGTCCCAGCGCCGATGATGACGAGCTTCTGGGCAGCATAATTGTAGGTCTTGCCATCAGTAGACCAAGGCGTTGGGAAGCCGAGCCATTTTGGATGAAAGAGTGCTGCGAAAGAGGTTATGGTATTGTTTGGAAGCGCAGCAGCTTCATCGTCTGTGATTTTTTCCGGGACGAGCGAAGAGTTTGATGCTGGGAGGAGTGCGTATTCCTGGAGGCCAGAATAATTGGGCACTGGGGCAAGCAAAAAGCCAGGACCATAAATGTGTTGGCCTGGAGAGTATTTTGGGGACGTAGAAGAGACAACTATTCCGGCGATGTTGGTGCCCAGGATATAGGGCAGGCGATCGCCTATGAAAAGGCCTTTGTCGCGGCCGTATGTGTCGTGGGGAAGAACTGTGATGGTTTTAGCTAAATTGCAGAATCAGAGGATGGGAGAGATATACTTTAAGTTACTGTTATCTTAATCAGAACTTCGCCCGGTCCTAGTTCCGGGATTTTTCGAGTCCCTGCAGTTATTGGCTTCCCTATTTCGTTTACCAACAGTGCATTTTGGGTCTTCGTGGATGCCATAGTAAAAGTACAGTTGCCTGGGAATGGAATGTACGTTTCCTGAATTGTAAGCTTTAGAAAAGTCAAGAATTTACGCAAGACAGTGTTAAGGAAGGAGTCAATATGCTCTGATTATTATATACTTTAAGTCTCCGCTCCATTAATTACTTATGTAATACGGTCTCCTTTCCTAATTGAGGAATGGTATGGTATGGTATGGTATTGTAATTACGTTTATGGGAGTAAATATTTTTAGCCTTCTATAAAGCATAAAAATATATTAAATTTAAAATTTAAATATATTATTAAAATATATATATATTAACTATAGGTAACTATATGTAAAATTTTAATTTAATATTTAAAAATATAGGTTCCCTATTTATAAAATTATTTTTATAGGTTTCTTTTATTAAAAAAATCTTTTAAATTAAATTTGGGTTTTTAATTCCATGGTATTATAATGTTCTTAATTTGAAAAAATAATTTATAAAAAAATATATATTTAAAAACTTATTAAGTATATTTATTTTTATTATTTATAATAATTTATATAGTATTATTATTAATTCCTTATTTTTTTTTCCCTTGGCCAAATAATAATCCATATATATGCTATAGTTCTAACGCTATTCCTAATTTCTTTTTTTTGCCTAATAATATAAAAGCGTTTTTAAGTTGGCTTTTACCAAAAATCTTCTGCTATATATATATATCCAAAATATAAAAATTATATATTTTATTTATACATTATTTTTTTTTTTTTTTTTATATAAAGCTACTTTTATATAGGATTTAATGGTTTAAATTATAAAAAACTATTAAAATTTATAGAAATAATTTTAATAATTTAGTTTATATTTAAAATAAAATTATTAAATAGCTTTAAAAAGCTATTATAACCTTATAGCTATATAAAAAAATACCTTTGGCTTTTTTTGTTAGTTTTGGAGTAATAGAAACTCTAGGTTTGTAGACTAAGGCGCCGCGTACAGGTAAGAGTAAGACTTTGCCGGTCCCCTAATTGAGGAATACCTGCTCGCAAAGCGAAGATGATATRGGAACTTTAATAGGTGTCTTAGGTAAAGTAATCATTGCGCATGGTCTTCGGGTACGCGAATCTAGTCCTAGTCAGGGTTACTAGATAATAATCAAGATTTGTGATCACGGAAGTCAACGCAAATTATTTGTAAAGCACAACTTAAGACTACTATTGTAGCGTACAAATTTGTAGGGGCATTTTTGCGCCCTTTATGATAAGTTTCAGGGATATATAAGTAAAATAATGCTAATCGTAACAGACCTTCAGGCCCCAGTCAACCAGCAATAAGATTATGGGTACGTACTTTCAACTCTCTGTCCCCATTAGCCCTTGCCGCTTGCCACGAATCCTTTTTATGGTCGCACACTTCTGGTTAGGTACGGCTACTGAATTCTTGAAGTATGTCCCGTCTTCCATGAACATGATTCTTAGGCCCCTTCCGTTGCTTGGCATGCGGAAATCTTTGCCCGAAATGGTCCACTGCCTGATATTTCGATAGCAAGGGCCAGGCTCTCCCATATATATGCGGATATGGTATTAATGGTCGGTCTATGCTAGTCACTAAGCAACAACAGTTCCAGTAGCAGTCCAATCCCGCAGACCAGGGCCGCTCATCTCGAATGATTGGACCGAAACACTCGTTTCCGCTTCAGAGCCTGCGACAGCGAACACCTTAGCCAGCAGCGTTACAGCAATGGCCTCCAAGCCTCTGAAATCCGCAGTCGAGTTTGACATTGCAAGAGRAGTGACCACCTGCGGCTGCATCCACTTGATGCTGGAGTTTGGTACGTAAGTATTTATACTAATGCCTTGATCTGAGAGTTGGAGAAGATGGACCCATTCTGCTCGGCCACTAGAGATGGCGGTGAGAGATGCGGCTGCTGAGAGGGGTGTCCCAGGGGCTGCTTTCTCGAATTCGTCGTTCCTTGGAAGCCATTCGGTGACTGAAAGGGCAAGGGTCAGACGTTTTCAGATAGCAGCTTTTGATCTCACCTCCGTTGTTTTTAATAGCCGGACGCCAGCTTGCAAGGGCAATGTCTAGTGAGCTTTTCTGATGATACAGACTGATATGATCGGCGACAGCTCCAGATTTGACTAAGTACCTAGCATGTTGTGATTGAAGAGCCAAACCCGTTCCAATTGTGGGGTCAAAGTCAACTTGGGTTGAACTCYAGCCAGACGATGTCAAACTGGCAATCTGTATGAAACCATTGGCGCCTCGGTAGGCTACTATTGTCGTATTTGCACAATAACGGTACTGGTTGTAGAGAACTGCAAGCTTGGAGCTGGGATGTGTGACCCAATTTTGCTGAGACAGAGTCCCTTGGCTCCATTATGCTGTGGTGGGATAGTATATCAAATCGTGGATTCGAAAATTGGTGTCGKTGTATACAATGCTGAGATCCTATCTGTTAGCTGAGGGAAATTGTAACGACTGGAGGCTGTGTTACGAAAAGAGATCTAGGTTTTGAGACTGCAGCGGCCAATTCAACAAGTTTTCCTTCAATATTACCAATYCCTATTCAAAGGATTAGCACTCTAAGAGCTTGAAAGCGTTCATTGAAAGCCCAAATACCGAGAACCAGCGTTTAAGAGCAAGTATTCACAGGCCTTCTGAGATAGCTTTCACCTCTAGAGCTCTCACACAAGTACTGCATCTTGTCACAAGGAATGACGTACAGGTGAAGTCCCAAGTAGAGTTCGACGATGTAGAAGTTCCCTCCACCTGCTGTCCATCATCATTCTGATAATACAGACKGGTAACATTCGCGCTAGGGCTGGCCAGAAACGAGATGGCACCAATYTTGCGATCAAGTAAACTTGTTGGGGTCGCCTGTGAGGAGGGGCGTCRAAGCGACAGGGGGTGATGAGAGTGTTGGCAAGGACCTTGAGGAAGGCGCAGATGAATGCGYTGAAGGCGTTGAAGTCGATTGGCTCTTGCTGTTTCTGGATCTAAGAAACCAATTGAGAACAGCTGTGATGATCAAAATCAGCAACAACACCTCACCGTTAATCCACAACAGTTTCCGTYTTTATAAAATTCCTTTCTTCTGAGAAGTAGTATTGGGCGTGACCAGCTCGATTCCATCGTACGCGACTACYTCCTTCCCAACCTCGGCCTTCGTAACTCCCAAAATGTTGAAGCTGGTCTGCTTAGTTACCATTTCGACAAGTCATATTGGCAAGACTCACRCACATAAGTACCGGCGGGAGCAGTTTTATGAGAATCTTAGCTGTCTGCTTTTGGTATTCGAGCTGAAATGTACGAGTTCCTGAGGGGGATCCTTCTCTACATAACTCTCTCTTGGCGGGTAGTACTCTTAGGAAGTATCAGTCCTCCATRCGTTAGCAACTTAACGATAGGATTCCACAGCTGTAAGGAACCGAGAGGTGGGGTGGGACGAGTGGATGGTGGATGGTGTGTGAGGGCACTACGCCTCGTCGGTACGTCCGGCAGCGTTGCATGTACTTTCAGCCCCGCGAAGCAGATTAGCGAAGATASATCCTACACATTATTGGCGATGCTCCTCCGCAAATTTCAGGTGAAAGAAACTACCTACGCCCCCAGGAAGGTTTGATTGAGAAGGCCTGGCCACCAAAGGCGTCATCACTTCGTACTACCCCGCAGTGCGAGAGCTGCATATGTACGTTTTGTATTAGATTATCTACATATATGTACGGGTTTTTATTATTTCTATTATAGAATCATACTCAAGACTATAATGATCAGGCCCCATTGTATTTTCCCCATGGCCCAATTCTGGGAACTAGCTCCGGTGAACTCAACGCCATTATATCCACTTGAGCTTGCCCCTCCCGTATACTGGGCGTATCCACTCGCAGTTTTACTAGCACTACTTGTAGGTGTTGTATACCCACCCATGGAAAGTAGAATCTTTCCGATGCCTGCAGTAGAAGCCGTTGTCAAGCCAGAAACCTGACTGACAGCCATCGTACTGCCTCCCATGACGACACTTGATCCCCCAGCCTCCAGACTGATGACGCTTGTCCCCACGGTTATGGAGGGCGCTCCTGCAATCAGGGTTTTCGAGCCGAGGATGTATGTTGRAGCCGGGGTGGCAGCGACTGTTGATAGGCCGGAGACTTGACCAACTGCGATAGTCGCGCTTCCACCTACCACAACACTCGATCCTGAACTGTCTAAAGACAATACAGTCGAACCCGAGGCACCGGTCACCGCGATGGCCGCTCCAGGYGTGAGGGTCTGAGAGCCGACGACATAAGTGGGAGTRGTGGCAATAGCTGTCAAGCCAGTGATTTGATTGGCAGCAACTGTTGTGCTGCCTCCAACAACGACGCTCGATCCTTGTGCATCCAAGGACAATACGCTAGTGCTACCGGACGCATCTGTAATAGTGACAGARCCGCCAGGTGTGAGAGTTTGTGTGCCAATTTGGTAAGATGGTGCAGGGGTGGGAGACACGAGGGAGGTGACGGCCATAGTGCTTGAGCCGACAACAATGCTCGAGCYATCYGATTGGAGAGATATGATCGTTCCGGAGATGGTAGCTGGAGCTCCCCCTGCAGTGATTGTTTGAGAACTAATTACTACGAAAGGCGTTGACGAGCTGCTTGCGATAACATTCGAAGATTCTTGTGCAGAAGGAGTAGAAGTGGCTGCAGGCTGATTAGGTGATGATTGACTAGGATCGGATTGGCTAGAAGCGGGCTGAGTCGTAGGAACCTGCACGGTCCTTGAAGTTGCTGTGGCTAGCGTCTGAGTAGGTGTTGATCCCTGGACAGCAGTGGAAGTGGGTTGAGTAACGACAACAGAAGATGTACTAGTCGTCTTGACACCGAAAGAAGAGGCCCCAGAGGAAAGAGCGTAAGGAGGGTCCCACAAGCCACTGAAAGCTCTCACACAAGTTGACCACTCTGGCAATATGGTGTAAATCTCGGAGGGCGCGGACAGTGTYGGTGAGCACGGGTTGTAAGAAACTGTATACTCCGAAATAGCTGTAGTGTCTGGAGTATAGGTAGTTCCTGATATAGGACTCAGAGAATAGGTAGAGCTTAGATCGGTTAAATCGGAGAATGTATCGTTCTGGAACGGACCATATGTGGGTTGCAAGAAGGAGGTTGTGACAAAAGTACATGTCTCCCTTTGAGACGAATATGTCAGCGAAGGCCTTCTCGGGCTGTGAATTTTACTTACAGCTGTTGTCTGACCCATGTGGCTAGAATGAAATTGGAGTTGAGATGGGGAGGGCGCGTGATATATTCCTCCGTATTCCACCTCCAGCCGGTAGCCCTACAGAGTTGTTAAATCGGTAAAGAATCAAAGATCAGATAGACACTCACGTTGACAATTCATCTTGCCTGAATGCTATAGTAGTGTCTTGAACGGGAGAGCCGGTGGTACAAGCATTTTCTGTATATAAAGTCGAGAATGCAATGTAAATAGAGGGTGATGTGCTGGATCCTAGAGTTAGAGTGAAGTTGCAAGAGCGAGCAGAAGATACGTACAATGTGAAGTTGTTTGCGGTATCAACAACTTGAGTCGCTATCTGTCCCCCGTCACTGGCAGTAGGCCACCAATCTGTCTCGTTAGAACGTGCTATCCAGATGACTGAAATCGACAATCAAAGTCATGAGACTGGCTTAGAATGCATTGATGGTAGACAGCAACCTACACCCTCAAGCGCTCATGAAACTTGTATTTCTTTTAGAAAAGTAGACTTACAAACTTGAACATCCCCTCCTTGGATCGTGCAGGCATTGCACGTCCCGGCGGCACTCGTGGACGTCGCCAAGGYAGTCAGGGGCGAAGACAGGGATGAGGAGCTGGCGATTGTGGAATTCGGAAATAGGGTCGCAGCGCTCACCAATCTGGCCGTCAATAAAAGAGCGTATATCAAGACCATCACGCGCGCTGGGAAAGTGTAACGCAAAGGAAACGACAGACAGAAGTGCGCTTGATTCCCGAAGAAGTCGAAGAGGCTAGACCGATATTTCAATGCACCAGGTGGATCAAGGTTAATATGAGGGCCAGCACCGTAAAAGGCACAGACTATGACAGTGCAAGGATCCTGCCAATCCCGTACGCACCCACAATCGAATGCGGCRCAGCTCGCACCTTAAAGTTCAAAAAACAGGCGACTAGRTCGAATGCGGTCGGAGCTTGCGCAACGATTCTTGAAATAGCATCTGGGTCGATGAGCTCAGGTTCGTAAGCTACCGAAATTTCCATTATGGCTTCTCTCGCCAGGAGCTTGAGGGTGGCAGCGAGGATCCGAGGCGGTCTCAAAGGATTCAGCCGCATCCAATGCGACGCGCTTCCTTCAAGTGCTTGCGGCGTCTGAATGAGAATCAACACTTGTGATTCGGCGTAAAAATGTTGTACAAGGGGTGGCTGATGATAGGCGTTGGATATTAACCGCCGTGCAGTACGGAGACAGCAGATTCCTTGCTGTAGCATGCCATCGCAAGGTCCCAGAATCTTGATTCAATCGGGTTCAGATATGCCTCTCTTTATAAATAGCACTTGCAAGAGATTTTCTGAGCTATTGATCGTGGGCGGACTTCGGCCTCTCGACTCTCGCCCTTTTCCAATTGCAATGGTTGGGGGCCCAAGCCATGCCCGGGAATAAGTTACACCGCAGGACTGGACAGGACAAGGTGATGATAAGAAGTATTTAAAGCGGATAGAAATATGGAATATAAATCAACTCGGGCGTGAAACCTTTTCAAGTCGTTCCTGCTGTAAGTGCCGTGGGAGGATGAAAAGGAAAGGGACAAGGTTTCGCGAACCCGAACAGGTGGCTGGGCGGATTACCTACAGTACAGTAAAAAACATACGCTATATCCGATCACGAAAAATCGCCTTGACCTGTAGCTTCCTTCAACACCAGAGCTTTGTACATTTACTCCAATTCATACTCTTGCAAGCTGTGCCCTGCTTCCCAGAGGATAATATCCCTCTTTGCCGAACTTCAACATCACATGTAATCCCCCTTCCGTGTCCCGCGACATGAACGGTCTCAGCGATATGGCCCGTGAAGACGCGTTCGCTCTTTCCCGATCTCATATGTGGCAATCTATTACCCAATGATGYTCCCCGATTAAGAGCGACGGGRCGTTTTACACCTAGTYCATGCGTCTTCAATGTCATATGTTCGTCTCACTTCGCCCTACCTCCTTCCTCCCCATGATGAGGCTCTTTTAGCATCGGCTCTAKATGCCAAAGCTCGTAGGTTCAGCAAGGGCGATTGCCAGGATTTTCCTACATGGTGCCTATCTGTTAGGTTTGTTTAACAGTCTGGCATCATCTTCGATACCCTTGCTTTCCTCTGCAACGTGGACTTCATCGCTGGGCAGTTGGAGACGCCACGTGATACTGTCATCTTTCGGCTTCTGGAACACCCACTGTCACGAARGCGGCAGTTTGTTTTTGGCATGATAAACAACGATGGCAAGGGCGAAATGTGAATCTCGCCCTCAGGGCGGATGGTCGCTGCGCTATTGAAAGTCCTGTAAGAATATGTTATTAAGAGGCTTGGTTGCTCACGTTTCTCTTCTTCATTGTAGTCATTTCTCTTTTGTTGTTGCGGTGCAATTTATTTTTGGTTCGACATCACACTCGCTTTTGTGTTCTCTTCTTTACTCGCACTTGTTTAATCACTTTTGCATTATCATGTACAATGCGTCTACTTCAAGGCCGGGCCTTGACTCCCCCTCGTTCCAGCCCTACTTTGAGGCTCCTTTCGGGAGCTACCCGGATTATTGCCAAACTCGACCTCTCTATTCACCTATAGTACCTCCAACAAATGGAGCAAGCTTAGTTGATACCCAGAACAAGTTTCTTGGTTCCGTCGATTTCTCGGAGATCAGCGAAAGTGGAAAACGTCGTCTTTCCGACCCAATTCGAGCGAAATTAGTTTCGGATCTTCTGGATTTGCTTCCAAAAGCCAACGCCGGGACTCTTAAAGAAACGCTGCAATTTCTGCGGGCTCAGCTTCAACATCAAAGCCCTGGTCATGGCATGGTATTGCCTTCGAGCACTCACCAAAGCAGGGCCATAGACCCCTACAAACCACTCGGTATGGCAACCATGCAAACGCGAGGCTCATATACAGAAACTTCTCATGGTCCATCGACGGAATTCAATTTTCGTTCCGATGAAGCTGTCTCCAAGCCGTTGCCAGCCTCCGGACTGCGTGAAGCCGCTTCTCGAGCATTGCTTCCCCTTGCGTATRCCCATTTCAATTCAGTCATTGAACCCAGTACTGCTTCTGGGCTTACTCGAAATCGGAAGAACAAAGTCAGAGCGTCAGACCCATTTCCAAAAACAATCCGTGCAAGGAAGCCAGATCCTCATCATGCTACTGCACCATCCACCTTCCCAACCCAGCAGCCACAGCTCTCGTCTATTTTCGACCCACCTTTTGAGCTTACTGCAGAGAATCCGGAATATACCACTTCAATACAGTTCGCCCATTCATTCAACAACGAATCTCGCGTCGAAAGCAGCCACTCCTCCAGCACAACACTTGACAGCCACGCCTCTCAAATGATCAACGCCATCTCACAAGGCACAATCTCAACCACGACATTCCCGGACCCGGAACCACTAACCTCCATCAACACCCCCATACCAGACCCCAAGTCCTCACGCTACCCATGCACCGAGCCTAAATGCAAGCTCACATTYAGCCGGAAAGCCGACTGCCAGCGACACATCCACACCRTTCACCACGGCGGCCCAAAGCTAACCTGCCTCCTCGACATCTGCACGCCCTCCTGCCACACCCACTGCCGCATAGAGCACCACAAGACGCCTTTTCAAAACGCGCGCAAAGATAAGATGAAGGAGCATCTCGAAGAATGTCACGGGTGGAKTGTGAGGCAGAAAGACATTCCGGAATGCTGGCGCAACAACTACGTGAAGGCAGGAYACGACTGGGTCTGTGCCGAGTGTTCGACGTTCCTAGGCACGTGGTCGCTGAATGCTAAGGAGGTTGAGGGACATAGCCTCAAATGTACGCAGAGTAATCCAGACTGGTGGAAGGGTGTGATCGAACTCCCGGCTATTGGTGAAGAGCACGACCAAGACCTAATGGCGTTCTTGGAGAAGGGACTCAAGAGGTCGAGTTTAGAGGATGTTGAGAAGTTGCAAACTGCTCCTGTCGGGGGAGATGATGAAGGTGAGGATGAGACGGATGATTTCTCGGATCATCCTGCGTTCTGTTGATAGGGACTGGGTGGCTTGGTCGGAGCTGCTGGGAAGGCTTGCGGTTCTGTCCGCAATCTTGCGAATTCATACCCTCCGTTTTCTTGCTTTCTTAATGGCATCCTCAATTGTTGTAATATTGTCAGACTTTTTCTATTCTACACAGAAGATGGTGATCCTAGCTAGATGTTTAAGTCCAGAATGATACCTGGCATTTTATTTACCATTCACTCGCCATAGCTCCCGAATTCGTGACGCCTTCCCATCTACACGCCGCCAACTTTCCCCATACAAATTTAGGGGTGAATCAAGTGACGGCTATCAAGTCTTCACTCCTCCGTGATCAATCATCACAGTACCAAGAGTCCATTTTGAACTTCTTGTATAATTGCACATAGCAAGCCCGCTAAAAATACAACTATAACTCATCCTTAAAACTCTCCTCGCTACCACCGTCCTCGCCTCCACTCTCAGCATCATCTCCCTCATCCTGATCCACAATCCCCAGAATCTCCCGCACCTCGCCAGGCGCATCCACAACCTCGATCTTCCAGCCCTTGTCACCCGCCATCTTCTCGACCTGTCTCCGCAGCTGCTCAACTACCTCAGGTTCTAGATCTAGCTTT
>QYSG01012357.1:0-10907 GCA_003988875.1 Lachnum nothofagi
AATAATTTTTTTAAAAAATAATAAAATATTAATAAATCTAATTATTTTATAAATTATATATATTAATTAATAATAATTAAAAAATAATTTTAATATTTATTTATTTAAATTAAAGTATATTAACTTTTATATAAAATATTTATATTTAATTTAAAAACTATAATTATTAATAATAATAAAAATAAAATAAAAAAGGGGGGTCCCAGGGGGTCTCCCTCTGGTTTTTAATAATAAATAATATTAAATTAGTTTTTATTTTAATATAAAACCTTTTCTATTAATTTAAATTTATAAAATTCATAAAATAATATTATTTTATAATATTATATTATATTTTTATTAAATTTAATTTAATATATAAAACTAAATAAAAGGTTTAATAGTTAATAAATAATTATTAAATTATAAGGGAGGTTCTAGGGGGTTTCCTTCTAGTATTTAATTTTAAATATAAATAATTAAATGTTTTATTAAAATTATATTATTAATAAAACAAAATATTTTATATAAAACTATTTGTAATAATAATAAATAAATATTTAATATATTTAATTAATTAATTAATCTATAGTTTTTTCTATATAATATAAAATAAAATATTAATAAAAAAAATATTAAATAAGTTTTTATTTTTATATAAAATATTTAAATTAAATTTAATAAATATAATTATTATTTAATTTTAAATAATAATAAATTAAATTGTATAAAATCCCATTAATTATTAATAATTAAATAATTAAATATAATAATAAATATAAATAAAAAAACTTTTTATTAAAATTATAATATTAATAAAATAAAATAAAATATATAAATAATTTGTTTTATTTTTAAATTCTTTATTTTAATAAATATTTATGTAAATAAATTAAAATAAATAATCCTTTTAATATTAAATTAATAAAATAAAATATTTTAAAATATTAATTTTCAAATGTAAAAAACTAATAAATAAAGAATTACAATTTTTAATATTATAATTAATTTCTAAAAAATCAAAAATCTAATTATACAAAAATCCTTTAAATAAAAATATTAAAAGCTAGCCGGCGCTATGCCGAAAACTGGCATAATTATATAATATTATATTAGGCATATATTTGCATTTAATATAATTTCCTTTTTTAGATTTTTATTTTTAAAAATAATTTTGTAAATATATTATTAATAGGCCTAAATATTTTTATATTTTTATATTTAATTGAAAATTATAAAATAATCCTAATTTATATTATTATTAATAATTAATAAAATTGTTTATTAAATAAATAAAAATAATTTTTTTTATAATTATTTATACAAATAGTAGTTTATTTTTTATTTTTTATTTTAAATTATATTATGTTTTTAAAAATGGCCTATAACGGCTTTGGCGCCCCAAATCCCTTTAGTATTTTTAACCGCTTAATAAAAGATTCTTTTAACCGCTAGCTTTATTTCTATTATATTAAATAGGCGGCTATTAACCCTAGTATAATATATTACTTTTATTATAATAATAATAAATATAATTATTATATTATTTAAAAATTAAAATATATTTAGGTGAAAACCCATTTTTTATAATAGATATTATTATATATATTAATTTTATTTTAAATTTTTTATAAAGAAATTTATTATAACTATTTATTTTATTAATTAATAATATTTTTGCAAAAGTATTTTAATAGTTATTATTGCTAAAAGAAAATCTAGGCCGTAATTAAAAAGAAATCTAAGTGCTTTGGTAAATAAACAAAGGCTTATTAAAAGTTAATCAAATCTATAAAACAAAAAATATATAAAAGTTTTTTAAAAGTTTATTTTACAAAATTAAAATAAATAAAAACTTTTTAAATAAAAATAATTATTTAAATTTATATTAATATAAATACTTTTTTATTTTACTATATTATTTTTAATTAATTTTGCTATAAAAAAAATCCTAATAATATAATTAATAATTTTTAAAAAAACAATTTAAACTTTAATAATAATAAAAATAAAATCTTATTAAACTTAGATTTTATAAATTTAAAAAAGAAACAAATAAAAAATCGTTATTATTAATTTAAAAAAAACCAAACTAATAAAAAGGCATTTATTTAATAAAAGAATATTAAAGTAAAATTAATATTTTAAAATTTAAAATTAATATAAATACCTAATTATAATCTTTGTTTTTTAATTTTTATAATTATTAATAAATTTTTTTTTTTTTTTTTTTAATATATTATTTTTTTTATTGGCTATAAATGCAAATATTACTACTAAATACTTTTCTAGGGCTTTATTGGCATTATATAAATAAGATTTTAATTCTTATATATTATTAATTATTAAATAATTTTTTTATTTAATAAAATTTTTATATTTATTTTTTAAATTTTTATAAATTTTTATAAATTTTATTTTTCATTTGAAATTCTTTTAAATTTGAATTAATTTAGATTTAATATTGTTTTTTGGTTTATTATTCTAGGACTTTAATAGGAATATATAAAAAATATTATAAATATAATAGAAAACTAATAACTTAAATTAATAAGCTTATTTGTAATTATTTACTATTTTAGTAATTTTAAAAAATCTAAAGTATTAATTTAAGAGTTTTTTAATTAATTATAATTATTAGAAATATTTTATTAATAATAAAATTTTATTTTTTATTTTTTATTTAGTTATTTTATATTTAATATTAGAAATTTTCTTTTGAAATTTATTAGTAATTCAAAAGATCATTATTAGTTTTTAATATTTTTTATTTTTTATTTTTTTTGTAATAAACATCTTCCTTTTTAGAATATTGTTTTTAATGTTTAATTTTAATTTTAAATAAAAGCTATAAAATAAATTTAAAAAAATATACTTTATAATTAAATAAATAAAATTATTATAAGTAAATTCCATTAGTACTAATTTCAAATATTAATCATTTTATTTATAATTATAATAGTATTTTAAGTAAAATTTAAGCATTTAGTTCTATTTATTTATTTATTTATTAATCTAAGAATAATAGGCAATACTTAACCGATGCTTTGTTTAAAAGAAGTTAACGAAGGTTTCCTAGAATTTATTTATAAAAACCAATTCTTTATTATTTATAATTCCTTTTAATATATTAAAGTTTTTATATATAAGATTTATAAAGATATTTACTAATTTTAATATATTAATTGTTTTTTTATAGAAATATATTAGGTTATTTTTATGAATTTGTTAATGATTACTAAAATGGCATTATATACCTAGCTATATTTCTTATAAAAGGATAAATTAATAATAAAATCTATAATGATTTTGCTTTAAAGCATTATTACTAGTAATAATAGCGTTAATTTTCTATAGAATTAATATCTTTTAATTTATTTATATTAATATATAAAATATATTTTTATATATTTTTATATATTTTTATAAAAATTTTACTAGAAAATTTTTTTTTTAATTAATTTCAAGGTTTTTTTAATAATGAAATAACTAATGAATTTATTATTATAATAAATATATAAAAAAAAAAAAATTATATTTTTTTTTTATAAAATATAAACGGTGTTTTTATAGTAAAATAATTTATTTTTGTTTTTTATTTAATTGAATTTAGTATATCTTTGTTTTTTTATTAATGTTCATTATTTTTTAGTTATAAAAAAATTATTTTTTTATAAATTCAATAATATACTTATTAATAACTTAAATCGAAAGTTTATTATTATTTTAGTTAATAATAAAACAATTGTTTTTTTTTGTAATATATATTATTTGCAATTAATAATATTAATAATAAATTTAAATATAAATGTTTTATTATGATTTTTTTTGGGTTAATAAACCTTTGATTTTCTAGCGCAAAATTACTTATATTTTATTTTATTTTAATTTTTAAATATAATTATTTTATTATATAATTTTAATATTATATTAATAAATTTTATTTTATTTTTTAGTAATTTTAATATTATATTAATAAATTTTATTTTATTTTTTAGTATTAGAAATATTTGTATTTTATTTGTATTTTAATTTTTTTATATTTTTATAAAATTTATTTATAAAATTTAATATTTTTAGTTTATATTTAATAATAAAGTTAAATTTGGCCAAATTCTTTATTTAATAAATTTATTAATTATTAAAAATTTTATTAATTATAAAATATTTTAAATTATTGTAATTAATATATATTATAATAATATTAAATATATTTTAAAAATATTGTTTTTATTATTTGAAATTATATATTATTATTATTAATTTTTTATTGTAGATTTTGTATTTTTATTTAATTGGAAATAGTTTTTTTAAATAAAATGCTATTAGGTGCTATATTTCTATTGTTTTTCTATTGGCTAGAACTTTTTCAAAAAATTATAATATAATACTATTGATTATATATAAAAATACATTTGTTTTTAATTTAATTTTTAAAAAAAAATTAAAATAACATAATAAAATAATTATAATAAAATTATTCTTAAAATTAAAAAAAATTATTTTTATTATAAAATTTAATTAAAAATTTTTATTTTATTTTATTTTATTATATTTTTTAGTAATTTTATTAAAAAATAAATTATTTAAAAATAGTTTTTAATAAATTTTTAATAGAAATTAATAAATCCTAAAAATATTTAAATATTTCAAAAAGACTTTAGTATTAATTAATTCCAAATAGTTTTAATTTTTGTAAAATTTATATTAATATTTTTTAAATTAATAATATATTTTAGGAATTTTATTATATTTATTTTATATTTATATTTTTTTAAATTAATATATAATTAATAATAATAAAGTTTTTTAAGAATCTTTAAAACGGTTTTTTTATATTTTATAAAATCTTTAAAATAAATAAAAATATTATTTAAATAAATTATATATATAATATTAACTAGGCCTATTAATGCTTAATTAATATATTATTAAAATATAGCAAAAACATTAGTTAAGCTAAAAAATAAAATATAATATTTAAAATAATTATATTATATTTGGAAAATTTTTATTTTTTTTTATTTTTTTTATTTTTAAAATAATAATAAATATTTTTTAAATTTAATTTAATAAAGATTTTAATTTTTTTAAAATAATTTAAAATTTTATTAATTAAAAATAATAATATTTTATTTTTAATAATAATAATATTAAAACTTTTATAATTAATATAAAACTTTAAGCTTTTATTTTTTTTAGAAATAAATATAATTAAAGTTTTAATAAAACTAATAAATTTGCAAATCTAGCCTTTTTACTAGTTTATTTTAAAGTATTTGCAAAAAATAACCAATTTTAATTTTAATAAAAAATAAATAAAGCCCTAAAAAAAAGTAATATTAAGTTTTAAATTAATATAATATTTTATTAAATAATATTTAGGAAATACTTTTATTTTTATTAAATTAAAAATATATACTATAGAAATTTTCTTAGGTTTTTCTATAATTGCTTTTAATATAATATAATAAATAACTTTTTTTTTAATAGCTTTTCTAAAATAATAAATTATAATAAAATTAATTTATATTTTGTTAAAAAGATATTATTAGATTTCCAAATAGAATTTAATAATAAAGTTAATTTCAAATAATTATAAATATCCTAAAATTAAAATAATATTAAAAATATTAAAATTATATATTATAAAAATATATTAGTTTTTTTTTATAATATTTTCCAAATTAATAATAATAATCTTTATATTATATATATTATAAAAAACTATTTCGCAATTTTTAATAGTAATTAACGCTATATTTCTTTTTTTTGGAATTTAACTATAATTAAAAATAAAAAATTATTTAATTATATTATTTTTTGCTTTATTATTAAAAAAAATTTATTTTATTTTTATTATTTTTTTAATATTTTTAATTTTAATAAAAATTATAATTTATTATTATTATTAATTTTTATTTTATTTTTATAATAAATTTAAAATTAAAAATAAACAAAAACATTTCCCTAGCGAAATTTAAAATATTAAAATAATTTATATTTTTTTTTATTATAATTATAGTATTTAATATTATTAAAATATTTATTAGCCAAATATTTTATTTTGCTATAATTATAATATTTAATTGTTTTTAATAATTTTTTAAAAAATGTTTAATTAATATTACTAAATTTTATTTTGATTTTTATTAGTAAAAATAAACCTTTATTAAATAAAAGCTTAAGGCCTTTTACTAATAATAGCTTAGAGTGTTTTTAGTAGCAACGGTTATTACTTTTTTTTTTAATATAATGATTCATTTTATTAAAATTTTTTAAATAATATATTAAAAAAACAAATTTTCTTTATATTAAGGGCTATATAATCTATTTATTAACTTATACCTAAAAATTATTATTTAACTTAATATAAAAAATAATTTTTATTTATTTATTATTTATAATACCTAATTTATTATTTAAGTTATTTAAATAATTAATAAAATTATTAATTAATTATATAAATTTTTACTTAATTTTTTTTTTTTTTTACGGCGGCAAAAAGCTTTTAATTATTTTTATTATTAATTATATTTAAATAAATAACTTTAAATTTTTTCTAAAAAGTATTTAACTCTATTTTTTTTATATATTTATTCTAAATCTACTAAAGTTTTATATTAAAAAAAAATATAATAATTAATTTTTAAATTATTAATAAATTAATAATATTTTTAGTTGGTTTTAAAGCATTTTTTTGCTTTATTAAACTAAAACTAAGTTTTTTAAATGTTTTTATTATAATATATAAATAAATTTATAATTTTAGAAGGTTTCCTAGTATATTTGGTAATTTACTGGCTTTTTTCCAATAAAATATTTTTATATTAATTATTTTAAATATTAGTTTAGTAATATTTTATTAATATAAAAATTAGTTTTTTTTTATTTTATTTTTTATTTTTATTTTTATTTTTTGATATTTTTGTTGGTTTATATATACTTTTATGTTTTTTTTAGTTTTTATTTTTTTGCTATTTGGGCTTTAAGTTTTTTAATATATTTTTAAATTATTTTTAGTTTTTTTTATATAGTTTTAGCAAACGTAATTTTATTTTTGAAAATCTTTACTTTTGCATTTTTATTTTATTTTATTTTTAATTTTATTATTACTATATTTATTATTTTTATTAAAAGTATTTTGGTAAGGTTTTTGAATATTTCCGTTATTTATTTCTTATTTTAAGGCATTATTTAAAAAAATAAAAAAGCTATTAATATTTTTAATAAATTAAAAAACGTTTTTTATTATTATTAGTTTTAGTTTTATTTTTATTATAATAATTTTTAAGTTTTTATTATAATTAATATATAATTAATTATATTTAAAATTATAATAATTTATTTTTTTAAAAAATAAAAAAATTAAAATATAAAAAATTAATAAATAAAGAATTATAATTTTTAATATTATAATTAATTTTTAAAAAATTAAGAATTTAATTATATAAAATTTTTTTAAATAAGAATATTAGAAGCTAGCCGGCGCTATACTAGGGACCGGCGTAATTATATAATGCCGTATTAAGCATGTGTTTGCGCCTGATAATAAATTAAAATAAATAATCCTTTTAATATTAAATTAATAAAATAAAATATTTTAAAATATTAATTTTCAAAAAATTAATAAAAAATTATTTATTTATTTATAAAAATCCTTTATAAGCCTTACGCAATGGCCCCCGGAGGGCCAGCGGAGCGTCTTTTATTAATAATAATAATAAAAATTTAATAATAAATAATAATAATAAAATCCCTGTGCTGGGCTTGCCGTTACCCCTGCCGTTACCCCCGCGTGACGGCACATGTTATTAAAATTAGTTATATTTATAAGAAAAAACGTTAGAAAAGCTATTACAAATAAATAATACTAATAATTAAATTCGCTAATAAATATATTCCACTAAAAAAAATAAAATAAACCAATAATTTAAATATAATGATTTTTTATAGTACAAATTAATAATTCTATTTTAATTTTATTAATATTAATATTAAATATAATATTTTAAATTAAAATAAAAAATTCGTTAAAATAAAAATTAAATAAAAATTAGAAAATAAACTTAAAACTTAATTTTTTATTATTTTTTTTAATATTATTAAAAAAGCATTTAATATTCAAAAAACAATAAACAACTAAGCTATTTTTAAAAAAACTTAGGAAATTAATATAAATCTTAATATTATTAATATTAATATAATAATAATTAAAATAATATTTTTTTAGAAATATAAACTATATTTTAATTTTTTTTTATTTAATTTTCATTGATTTTTCTAATTAATACTAATAACAAAAATCATTATTTTTAAAGCTAAAAAATCTAAAAATAATAATGAAAATATTTTTAAATAAAGCAAAAAGTTTATTTGCAAATTTTGCAATTTTTTGGAAAAAACTAATAATATAATTTATATAATAATACTAATATTTGCAATACTACTAAACCTATATATAAAAATAAACTAAAATAATAACCATTTCCTTGGCAAAAAACAATTTTAAAAATAAAAATAATAAAAAATAAAAATCAATATTATTATTATAAGTTTATATAATTAAATAAAGTTTTCCAGTATTATTCTAATAATTATAATATTTACTATTTTGCAAAAATAACATATCACCGGAATCCATATTATTAGTATAACCATAAAGAAAAAATAAACTAAAATCGGTTTTATAATATTTATTAATTTTTTAATAATTTATATAAACTCCTTGGATTATATTTATATTAAATTATTTATATTAATAAAATAAATAAACTTTTACGTTAATATTTTTAATTGTATTATAAAATAATTTAATCTATTGCTATTTCTAAAAAAAAACTACAAAATTTAAAAAAATAATATTAAAAAAAAAAAAGTTATTTTTTATTTTAATAAATAAACATTAGCGTACACTTTGAATAAAATAAAAAAAAACGCTTTTATTCTAAGTATAAATATTTTTTCCACCTTAAGCATAACGCCGGTTTGCTTTATGTATTTTAGAAAATTATTAATTATTTGTAAAATATAATTAATTATTTATAAAAACTAAAAAACTCAACAAAGATATAAATTCTTTATTTTTGTAATTTATATATAAAAAAACATATAAAAAACTAAAAAGCAGTATATTTCCTGGTATAAGATCTAAATCCAAAAAAAAAATCGGTTTTAAATACTAAATAAAAAATACTTAAATTTATAATTAGAAATATATATTAAAACAAAGAATATTCGGCAGAAATTAAGGAATTAAAATCGAAGCTAAAATTAAAATTAAATTAGATAAAAATATAAAAAAAAATATTAGTTTAATAAGGCAAATAAAAAAAATTTAAACTTTAAAACAATATATTTAAATACTAGGGGGAGATCCTTTAGAACCTTTTTTTTGGGGAAAAGGCTATTAAAGCTATTAATATTATTTAAATGGTCGATTGTATTTTCAAAACTAATCATTTGGATTTAGTTCCTTTAAAGGTTTTTATATAAATCGTAATCTTTTTTTATTAATATTAATTATTATTTAATAACTAAAATAATAATAATAAAAATCATTTAATAAAATACCAAAAACTAATTAAAATTCAATTAAAATAAAGTTTCTACGGTATTGTATACATTTAAACTCTAGGGAATCTATAATAATAATAAATAATAATAACAATAAAAATACATATCTTTTAAAATACATAAAATAGCTTATTTATATCAAAAACACACTAGAATATACGCAGCAAAATAAAAAAATCTATAATTAATAAAGCAAAGTTATTTGCAAAGATTTAGTTAAAACAATATTTTTATAATTAATATAATTATATATATATTTTGAAATAAATATAAAAACACAAAATATATTTAAAAAAAATATAATAATAATTAAAATTAATAAAAATTAATAAATTTTTTAATAAAAAAATAAATTTTTTAAAATTTTTTTTTTTAAATATTATAAATTTATTTATATTATACTAATCCTAATTTTCGGCCGTAGCCTACCGTAAAATATAATATTATAAATATATTTTATTATTTGTATTATATATAATACTAAAACTACAATAAAAATAAAAACAATATTAAAATATATTAAATTAAAATTAAAAACTAATATTTATTTTATAAAATATATTTATTATTATCAATATTAGTTATAATAAAAGCTTTAAAATCAAAATTTAAAAGAAAAGTTTTTTGCTAAATGGCAATATAATTAATTATTGGTTTACTTAGTAAAAAAAACAAAACATTTTTTTATGACTTTCTAATACTAAATTAATAATAAGTTTCCCGAATGCCCGCTGCGCTAGGCAATAAAATAATTAAATTTATAAATTTAATTAAAAACTTTATTTTTAATAATATTTTTATATAAAAATTTTTTTTATTTTTTTTAAATTTATTATATAAAACTTAAAAAAAAATTAATATTAAATATTAAATATATTATTTATTATTATTAAATACTAGGGGGAGATCCCCTAGGACCCCCCTTTTTTATTTTATTTTATTTTATTATTAATAATTATATTCTAATTATTAATTAACTAATAATTACTATTAATAATTTTATATAAAATACTTTATTTTATTTTATTAATATTAAATTTTTAATAAAAGTTTTTGTTACGTGGAATATGTGACATCTTAGAACGCAACCTATATATAGGTAAATAAGCTACAATTTGGCACAAATTGTATTGTAGTCTTTTGATTCGCGCACTGGTCTTTCGCTTATTAAGGCACGTGACAGTTTTAGTTATTTATATTATTATTTACTTTATTTACTTTATTTACTTTATTTACTTTATTTATTTTATTTACTTTATTTACTTTATTTACTTTATTTACTTTATTTATTTTATTTATTTTATTTATTTTATTTATTTTATTTATTTTATTTATTTTATTTATTTTATTTA
>QYSG01012358.1:0-11396 GCA_003988875.1 Lachnum nothofagi
ATCGTGCCTACCGTATGTGCCGTCCAGTAGCCTATTCGATCCGATCTGCGCGCGTCCCGAGAACCTTCTGCTACGTRATGATTCATTGCTTTCTTTAGAGCYTTTAAGGTATTGGGAGGATAGAGAAGCRTATCTTGAAGCCTTGAAGGATAGATGAAGACAGAGTACGAAATCAATGGGTAGACGCGCGGAAGTGGGTCYAATTGAGGTTGCGACTTGCGAGAATATTGACACTTGTCATTCGCCAAAGCAAGCTTTTCCTGTAAAAAGAGCGTGAGAATGGAGCMGATTCGTCCTCGGTTCTAAGACGAGGAAGAAAAGACCCAATTAGGAAATTTTTAGAGCGTTGACTCCACTTCTGCTCGCGAGGAGGCTCTTTTTTAGCCTCTTCCGCGCGATCTATTGCTCTAGAAACTTCTCGTTCTGATGACGTTTCTATTGGCTATAGAACCAATATTATATCATCAATATCAGAGCACTGCATTGACCATTTTGGGATGCGACTCGGCGGCACTGACTGCCTGAATGATGTGATATGTGGGCGCTCAATTTCRTTGTAGCGGGGAAAGGAAGGCTGCTGCTTGCGGTGACGATTCTTGGAAGAGTGGGGGAAATCAGGGACGCAAAAATGGATTTTGGGACTCCGTTTTCTAAACCTAGTATTTTTGGARGAAGGAACGAAACATCTGGGAACTTCCCAGAGGGTGAARTGAGGATGCGTAAGTTGTACAGATAAACTTCTTCTAGAAGTAGTCTGCATTTGCCAAGCACGARACTTCAGCTCTTGGGACCTCTCGCAGGTACCAATCGTTCGGCCCTCCTAGTCTTGTTTCTTGCAGGTCTGTTTCAAGTAAAAGAAGCGTGCTCCGGAGCAAAAAGGCCAAGCTTTTCGACGTTTGATCGGCCRTGCTTGTGTGAAATTAAAGATTCGGAGATAATAGGCGCGATTGGTGCAYACTAGCGAATGCTAAGGAAAGGGGTACGCGTCCTCGGCGTCGCCTCTGTTCCTGTTTGGATGGGTGGATGCGAAGGTGCGAATGGCGTCAGGAATAGAAYGCTTAGGGCTTGGTGGGWTATATTGAGTTTGATGGCGATGGGTAATTTCGCGGGTGACGGGCAGGAATAGATGGGRAGTCTTGGCTCGTCGTCGCCCTTTGTCGTGGACAAAGTGYGTTCGTCGCCCTCTAARTGCGTATGCGTACACTTCTGGAGCAATCCTCGGTCCTTGGGAGACTCACGTAAGAARCAAAACGTGACGAGGAAWATCTCGAAAATCTTTGCGGTTTGTWGGCTRGRTTGCGTAGGTCGCCACTGTTCGTAAACCAACACCTGTCAGATCTTTGGTTTGCGTGTCTTGTCTTGCCTGGGGAGCAGAAACAACGGAAGGAATTATGGCGGAGAGAAAGGTCCAGGAGAGGCTGGGCGCATTGTTTTGCTTCCTCACGGCTAATGAGGATCCCGAGGAGGCAAAGCCGGTGGTGGTGWTGTTCGTATGCGGCTCCTTGCGCCCCAAACACAAGGTGATTCAGATCAACTCCTCCACCCCGGCTGGCATCTCGGAGGAGAGCGAGGTGGATGCACGTGACTGCGCTCGTTCTCGTCGCAAGGCTACCRTCTCTAATTTAGGCAGCGACGATGGGYGATGGAAGGCATTTCAAGCCTCATTCGAGGCTGCTTGCCGGGCTGTCAAATAGAGTTCAATGCATTAYTCAAGCCTRCTGTTCTTTCGTCCCATAYGTGCATCTCTGCCTGTCAAACAAACACCACATATTGTCCACTTGCCGAGTCATTGTTTGTCCCAAGAAYGCTCACCGCAGGGTCCCTGGGTTTTCACGATGGACGGATCTGTCSATGATTACGCCAAGCAATCTCCTCCAAAGCACATCRCCCACGATCGGAGAGGCAAAGGCGGCGGGAGMTATCCTTCRTAGTTSAACAAAGGGGCCTATCACAGGCTCTGTAAYGGCCGTGGAGGCGGATTCAGGGGCTGGGATTTGRGTTTTGCCCCCTGAGGCAGCAAGGAGAGTCGTCGTCAGCTCAACACGCAGCACTGCAAGAAATGCCCCTCTCATGCCCCCGCCGGCCAATTACACGCCCCACTGCCACCCGCCGCCMGCCCACCAGCCAGACCGTGCTCCGAGTGCCCCCATGGCCCAGCACCAAAAGTTCAATGGGCACGACACACAGCGACGGGGATTGCAGGCAGGAGCAGCGAAAAAGCTTGCCAAGACGAACTACACAGATCCCCATCGCCCTCTCCACTCCACGCGTCACCCACTGCCCGATTCTCTCGCCATCCGCCCTCTTACACGGCTGCCACGAGGCGTCTCCGTTCCTAATCTTGCACCAAACCAATATCACCGCCTGCATCCTCGTCGTCGACAACAATACCACAACATTGACAGGAATAAGGAATATCACGAACAGGGAGAGACAGGTACAAAGGTACATCGGCAGAGAAACGCTCCCTCTTTCATCAGCCACCCGCGGTTCTATTCTGGGGCCTTGACTAGGCTAAATCACAAGCGAGGGGCTTGCGACGACTCTGGCTGGGCTGTGCTCTACAGGAACCTCACGCTCTTTCAACACTCCTCTCTCCTCCAACCCTCACCACRACTCCTCTGTTGTGGAGAATATCGACAGCTGCAGTATTTCAGTGAGGGAGAATCCAAGACGGCGACAGGTGCGAGCATTGGGGCTGAAGATTCCCTTGAGATCTTCCTCGAGTACGACGAGATGGCGGACCGGAATGCCTACGGCTCGTCGCAGCCGGAGAACAGGGAATATGACGAGAATTGGGCAAAGGGTTTGACRACACAATTCGAAGGCTTGTTACGAAACAAGCGATTAAACAATCTYGACAAGTCGCGGTCGCGGACATCGTCGCCATCGCCTCGAGAACGAGCTTCATCCAACAACCTCCGAGCTTCAGCTTCTTCCTCAATTAATACTCCTCAAYCGCAAGGCTACCGACCATCAACATCAAGCGGCCAAGGCTCTGCCTCGGGCGCATTTCCTCCSTCATATGCGTCACTGCGAAGTATACCTAAGATCCCWACGCCACCCACCGATGCGAAGTCACAGAAGTTTCGCAGCTTAATGATCTCTCTGTCCGCAACACCAACAAAATATGAAAACCCGGGATTATTAGATGAGGCCTTACAGGTCATTCCTTTGGATATAATATATGGCGAGGCCGAAGAGGAGAGCCAAGTGTTTGCAGTACAGGCAATGAGCATGAATGATGGCCGTGAGGCTGAATGGGGATATCAAGATTGTGTCGTGCGCGCATTATTAAGGTACGTCTGATTGCTCCCRCTCGAGTCCGAATCTCTTCTGACTGAAATAGGTGGTACAAGCGATCGTTCTTCTCATGGGTCAACAACCCACCATGTTCGGTCTGCCTATCACCGACAGTTGCGCAAGGAATGACGCCTGCGACACCAGAAGAGACAGCTTTCGGTGCGCTACGAGTTGAATTATACCGATGCTCAGSAGGCAACTGCGGCGCCTACGAGAGGTTTCCCCGATACGGTGATGTGTGGCGACTATTACAAACACGAAAGGGCCGGTGCGGAGAATGGGCCAACGTCTTCAGTATGCTGTGCCGAGCCGTTGGCAGCCGCGTAAGATGGGTGTGGAATGCTGAAGACCATGTATGGACCGAGGTTTACTCCGAACATCGTAAGCGCTGGATTCACGTCGATGCCTGTGAAGAAGCATGGGACAACCCACGGCTGTACACAGACGGATGGGGAAAGAAGATGTCTTACTGCATCGCATTCTCCATGGACGGAGCGACCGACGTCACTCGACGGTATGTCCGCAAGTCGGAGCACGCTACTGAGCGCAACAAGTGCCCYGAGGAGGTCCTGCTCTATATCATCAATGAGATCCGCAGTCTACGAAGATCAGACATGGACAAGAATAAACGATTCGCCCTAGAGAAGGAAGATGCCAAGGAGGACAAGGAATTGCGCGGATACGTTGTGGCATCAATCGCTCAGTCGGTTGTCTCGGGCCTGCGACCGGGTGAACCATCAATGTCCTCCAGCCGCGCCCGGACACCAGAGAAACAGCACCAAGACCAGAAGGTGCCTGCAGAGCAACCTGCTGGTAGACAGAGTGGTGCTCAGGAKTGGATCAATGCCAGAGGAGAGAACGGTCAACGCGACCAGCAATGGAGAGATCCTTCACAACGCGGGCAATGAACAAACACGATATAAAAAATCGTTTTCATACATATACCCRTCATAAAAGRTCGAACCGGACAAAGTCGAAAGTCATCGAGCCAGCTACCGAGGTAACGCCACTGCGACCCAAGCGCCGAGACAAAACGAAACGAGAAGTCCCACCCCCTCCCCGACCGAGGGCGACACAAATACGATCAGCCACATATAATCGTCGGCTCCAAGATCTAGAACAAAAATCTATCGCCTACTCAAAACAGGCCTGTACACATAGCATCAGTTAGCATTACACCACGGACACATTACTTCCCTTTGTCACTGCACTACACGGAGTTCATGGTCCAACCATAATCTATTCATGGGGTTTTAGCTCTCGGGGGAGAGATTCATACGCTGGTACCCGCGGCGGGTATACCAGTCAGGCGTTCAGGAAAGGAATCAGGGATACATTCTAGCATTCRCTGTCCGTATTTTTTAGTGTTATATGAGGGATGAAGACGAAGGTAGCATTTATTGGTGTTTTTTTGGATATGGATTTGGCAGTAGCGGGAGAGGGCATGTATGTAGATGGATTGAGYTGAAAAGAGAGCATGTTGGCTGTTTGGACAAATATTTCCCGAGCATTTGTGTGTGATTTTATTTTGTGATGTCCCACCGCCACGTTCTCTGAGTCCACAAGTCCCTAGCACAAGCTCCCGAACGGGTACAATGAGCACATGCCCCGAAAAGGCAAGTTGAATATTTGTTGCACGTCGATAGCAACGTGGACATGAGCTCATAGTCTCATAGAAARTAGCCCAGACTCYAGAATCRGCAATTTGCAGACTTTTGTGGMACGTCGTTAGTKMTAAGAAGATGAGCTCATAGTAGTATTCCATAGTGCTGCCATGTTTCATTCATACTCGCAYCTCTTATCTCACTTYCAAGAAGTTTCTTSAACGTTTCTAGCAACTAAGCGATATATACACAACGAACCTCACACACTACCCCAAGAACYCCTCYACCACTTTGTTAAACTCCTCAGGCTGCTCAACCATCGGCAGATGTCCCGCATTCTCGATGACTTTCAACTCCACCCCATCTCCGTACCCAGCAGCCATTTTCTTCATAGCATTAGGCAACACGCCGTCTCCGCYCCCAACGGCGAACATGCCTTTCACCTTGCTGTCTTTCATATTCGCCCACATATCATACTCCCAYAGCGCCCKCACACTAGCTTTAAAGCCCTCGAGACTATTACTCTCAACCATCTCCTTCACACGCGGAAGCTCAGACGAGGAGGCGTTGGCGAACCATCGCTTGACCGTTAGGTCCGCAAGCTTGGACCCTACGATGGACTCGTCGGAGGTTGGAGAGATAGCGGCTTGAGATTCGGCGACGGCGATCCGCTCACTCCACGCTTTGGCATTRCCTGCTGGTGCCGCGGCGGACGTGTCGCAGGATATGAATGCGCCTACTCTCTGCGGATACTTCAAAGCGGTGTTCAGCGCGGTCGCGCCGCCTAGGCTCACGCCAATAACAGCCGCTGCCTGCTTGACTCTCAAAGCGTCGAGGAGCGCGATGATATCTGAGGCGAGGAGGTCGATGTTTATCGGTTTCTCRCCGAACGAGGAAGAGCGTCCGCGCGTGTGGTAGCGCAGGATGCGGTATTTRTTTGCGTTTGAGGGATTGGCGARGAAGGAGGACAAGAAGCCGTCCCAGATGCCCCAGGTCGTGAGGATGCTGTTCGTGAGGACTATCAGGGGGGCGTYGGGGTCAGAGGAGCCTTCGAGCCGGTAGGGGAGGGAAACGCCGTCAGGGGTCGTGATGTAGGACTCGATTGCGCCTGCTGGTGAAGTGGAAAATGTTCTTGTRGTGTAAGGGTAAGTGGGATCTGTTGAGCTCCAGGTCGAGAGATCAGAGGAGAGGTGCCGTGGCGCGGGGCCGAAAGTGTAGTAYAGGTTATACACCCTTCTCCGCTTCTCCTTCACGACCTTACTATAAATCTCTTTATTCCACTGSGTCGTCGTCGCAGCCGTGAACTCCGGGCCACCGAGCCCATTCTCTRGCGCGTACTCATGCAACGAYAAATACTCAACYGGAGCGTCAGGGTCAATACTCGACGTCACGAAGCGCCGGGACCGCAGCCACCCCGGGACTTTAGAAAGCATYGAGATGTGCTCTTCTCTGTACCATTTATCCAATTCTTCTTTCTTCCCTTCCCCGGGGTGTAAGGTGAGRRATACGGAAAYGAGGACGTTTCCTTGCCCCTCGCACCCCACTTCCTCYAGCCTCTTGAATTCRGCGCTCTCCCGCCCCTCGATAAAATCGTACAGCCGCCTRTCAACCTTGATCTTTGCCATTGTCTCTGCCTCTCTRGGCGTTTTTGAAGGCGRGCCCCGCAGCCGCAGGTAGGACTCTTTAGTGATCTCGTCCATGTCCGTGGCRTCGTAGATGGCCATCCATTCRGGCATGTCTTCRGAGCCATCTTTCTCAGCGAGGTCGGTCGCGCGGTAGCGGAAGCCGTTGCTGAAGAAGGGGAGGCGGACTCGTAGCGGGCCGTGCTCGTTGTTGTACCAGTCGTGGAATTGGGGGATGGGCAGCTCGGGCTTGGGTTGCATGGTTACGTAGAGGATTCCTGGTGTTGGAGCCATTGTTGCTATTGATGTTGATGAGGATATGGGTTTTCATCCAAGTCCAATGCTGATGTGGTAACTCAATGACTTAAGATAAGTTTCGTGATCAGAGAGAAAGCGAAAAAGAAAAGGTKTGCCCTTCGGAGGGCTCGTAAAGTTATTATGCCCCACCATTGTCGTYGCGTTGCAAATGCGGGGAGTAATCGAGATGTCGGAAACTTGCCGGGAAACTGCCCGGGAAAATGCACTTCCCTGGCATCACGTGGTATAAAATTACCCCTTTYCACAAGTTATCTTTTGACTAGATCCCGTATATTCTATGCATCTATTCTAATCTTTCAATCGTACCAAATAGCATTCATTCCAAATCCCGGCTCCTTCACATCACAATGCGCAACTCTCGCTAGAAACTCGTCCTTCCACCTATAGATCTCTAGCCACCCCTCTTGATCATCCGTCAATGCTAAATACTCATCGCTATAAGGCCAAGGGCTCACGGCATTGGAATGACCTCCGCTTGTGGGCGTTGGATTGAGACATATTTGCCGCTCGATGTTGCCAGCTGGACCCAGGGCAAAGGCCGCGATGTAGCCGGTGAGATCAAATTTGTTGGCTCGCGAGGTGGCGAAGAGGTACTTCCCGCTATGGGAGAGCAATACGACGTCCGAGCGATATAGTTTTCCGCCTGGATTTGGAATTCCTGAGATAATCAGATGATGTATTGAATATTGTTAGGAATACTTACCAGGAGGGATGAGAGGGTAAGTTATATGCGTGAAAACCGGACAATGCGTTTGCTCATCAATAACATAAACAGCCAGCCTATTCCCTGCCTCCATCAAAACATATAAATAAGCACCACTTGGATGTATCGTCACCCATCGCGGATGATCCAACGGATCAGGTGCTTCAACACAGTTCACCAACGTCAGAAGACCAGTCTCTGGATCCTTTTTATGCGTCCAAACCTTGTTTCCTCTCAAATCTGCAGAATAGAGGTATGTCTCGCTAGCATCGAAGACCATGCCGTGGATGCCGGTCTTGGGCATGTACTCGTAGTTTTGCACACACTTCTCGAGTCCTCCCTCTTGATTGACTGAAAAGACATTGCCGAAGCCGGCATGGTCATAGAATGGRTTGCCGTACACATTGAAAGGAGCTTTGTGAGCTGCTAGGACGAATATTGCTCTTGTATTTGTCTCTGAACTTGCAGCTTTTGCTGTGAAGGATGAGRATRGGGTCATGTGATGGATTATTTTTCGAACTTACGATCATGTCCCATTGGATGTGAAGCATTATGAATGATCTCAGTCGGACTCTTAACGGTGAAGCTCGACCACTTCTTCATAGCTGCTCCATAGATGCTCTTCTTCGCATGCTATAAGSKGTCAGCTAATATCCTAGCTTTAGAAATCAGGTAACTTGTGATTACATCAAAAGTCATCCATGARATTGGCTCATCTTCTGGAATCTCAGTCCGCTTGATCATCTTCAACGTCAAAGCCTCATCGTCGAACTGAAAAGTGAAAATTGCTCCTGGCGGGGTCCAAGTCCCCACCATTAGATGATGGAGCATGGCGCTGCGGGAGCTCGAAGYAAAGGACCGTCGAGAGATGAGTGAAATTGAGGAGARGAATTGAGCTCGYARCATCAATCAGCCACAGCAACTTAGGTAAACATACACTTTCAAATTTGAAGCCTCAAATCCCACGATGCTTCACGAGCGATGTTRATGCCGCTTGTGGGGCCGCGRAGCATYATTGGTTGAAYACAGGGAAGAGCAATCTGGGGGAGGCGGATAAGACTTTAACCGCTCGTAGCCCGCCACCTCAAACGAGGGGCGCTCGACGCGGGAAGTCAAGTCGGGACACACTTCGTTCGCCGTGGCATACACGGGGTGTCTCTCGACGAATAGCGTGGACTGCGRTATAAAGACGGCGATGTCAAGCATTCTCCCCATAAGCCGACTGACGTGCCACCAACGTCGTGCACTTCCACATCCAGCCCGCGACAATGAGGGGTCCTGGTTTCGCAGGTAAGACGGAATGAGGTCTTGCTGTTGCTGACCATCATGTATGGATTCTTTGGTCTAGGGTGAATACTTCCAGGCATTTTAAACAAGTGAATTCCACTTGAAGCTCCACCCAGTCTTCCTTTGCCCCAGATTCTATCTTTCTCTTTCCCCACATCATCTATCATCTATCACCAACATCAAACACAATGGCATCCCAAAGATTTGACCCCAACTTCACCCAGCATGTCATCGACACTACGGGCCCTGCCTGCACCCCTCGCAATAAAGAAGTCATCAGCTGCCTCATCAAACACATCCACGACTTCGCCCGCGAAATCGAGCTCACCGTCGACGAGTGGACAATGGGCGTCAAGTTCATTAACTCAATCGGCCAAGCCAGCACGCCCATCAGAAACGAAGGTCACCGAATCTCAGATGTCATTGGCCTAGAATCGTATGCTCCTTCCCTCTAAATCATCAATATATACTCACACTCCCCTAGCCTCGTCGACGAAATCGCTCACAAAACGCTCACCTCCGGCGCAGACCCCACCTCCTCCTCTATCCTCGGCCCCTTCTGGTCACCCAACGCGCCRTTCCGTCCCCTCGGSGGCAGCATCATCCAAGACCCGGCCCCCGCCGACAGCCACCCAACCTTCATGCACGGACGTGTCCTCGACCTACTCACCGGCAAGGGGATCCGGAACGCTGTCTTTGATATCTGGCAAGCATCATCCAATGGGAAATATGATTTCCAGGACCCCGARAACCAGAGCGACAATAATTTGAGGGGGAAGTTCCGCACGGATGAGGAGGGCAGGTATTGGTTTTATTGTTTGAAGCCGACGGCGTATAGCTTGCCGACGGATGGGCCGGCGGGGGTGTTGCTCAAGGTGCTTGATAGACATCCGATGAGGCCGGCACATATTCATCTTATGGTACTTTCGCACTCCCCTATTAAGCAATGTTGAGGTTCTAATTGCTTTCAGATCTCCCACGAGAATTACAAGCCCGTGACAACGCAGATCTACCCCCGTGACGATCCTTACGTCGAGACCGATACCGTCTTCGCAGTCAAGGACGATCTACTCATCGACTTTATCCCGAGAAAGGACGATCTTCAGGCGGAGTTGGACCTCGAATATAATGTCAAACTGGCGCCAAAGTCGTATGAGGGTTTCGTAGAGACGAGCCAGAGCACGGTCGGGCTGATTTTGGATCGGAGTCAGGATGGGATACCCGCACATAAAGGTGCTTGCTGTGTTGATTTGGGGCTGGCGTTCGGTATCTGGGCGTACGGCACATATGAAGCGTTCGCTAGCATACAACTATTAGGAAGTCTCGAGCCAATACCATATCATATCACAAGCCTTGAGAGGTGTGTGTAATGCTCTTTGCTGCTTCGTGATCGTCCAGTTGGCACTCTATGGATATACGCTATGGAATGCGACAAAGAATACAAAAAGCCCAGTGGAGTGGCTCTGAAGTCAACATCTAATTGAAGCGCCCGCGAGACAAGTAATGGACTTGTGATCTCGAGACTCCTTCGAGGCTACTAATATGGTATGATAGGGGAGTATTAAGACTAAACAATGTCTCAGGTAGGCAAGAAGGTTGAATCAGCTAGATCTCTAATGAGATAGTTGCTGTCATGTTGTAGTTTGTTGTCAAGCTCACTTTTTCATTACCAACCGTTTCGTTCATTCGTATAGGTGTTTTATGGCAACAAGAACCAACAGGCTGCCCACAATCGATACTGTCGTCACGAAGCGCAGCATTCTATGTTAGACCTTGTCAGAGATGAAAAAGGTTTACACCACATATGTACGTCTCTTACTTTTTTCATCTTCCATGTGTGTACTGTCTTGATCCGAGTGATCTTTATACCGTACCACTTTTACCCCTAGAGCCGGTTTTTACTGAACTCACTAGCACTAAGTTGATGATGTCGCCATTTATCTAGAAAATACATAAATGCCGCCAGCAATCTTTAGAGTCAACAAGCACAATGGCACACAGAATGTCTGACCCATGGTGTCTGCCCGCAAGCTGAGAACACTGCAGCTGAGACTCATACGCGTGGAAATCACCTATTAGGGCTTAAAAAGAGTTGCTTCCATGCAAATAGAATATCATTGCAACATGGCGGGTTGCTATCATGTGCTCGGCTCATTCGTTCATTCATCCTGACAAATAACCTGCAAATGTGCTCGGATCGGATAGAGATGCACCATTGAAGTGCCTTGCGATGGACACATAACTTGATCTTGGATCTCTGAAGCAGGAGAAAACAATCCCTGATAAATTCGTCATCGGAAAACGGTTGCGATCTACGAAAGTCTGATCGTCGTGAATCGCGGCAGTTCAATACCCCCAGCCTCCCTCAGCGATCACTTCTCATTCAATTTCCTAAACACAAGCATATGCTTGGATCAAATTGCGAGAATGTATAGACCTCCCTTATAATCAGATATTTTTACCATGATTGATAGTTGGCGACGATGGAGGATTTTCATGCCGCTCCGTCGGTGGGACGTGACTCTATGGCGGGGCATAGATCTGCGGTAGTCACCCTCT